>PVHY01002388.1:0-121765 GCA_004024945.1 Uropsilus gracilis | reverse complement strand
TTATCACTTTTATTATTTGTCTTCATATATAAGATGTACTGAAATTTGTCTTTTATTATTGGATAGCTCACATTATGCTATTCATTTTAATCATTCTGACTTTGCCACTGTACATCAACTCTGCTTACTTAATAAACATGGGCACTTTCAATAACGTGGATTTATTGAATTGAAAGCATTGTTGATATTTAAAAAGGATATGAATGAAATGTGTTATTATGGAAATTCTGGGTTAGAATAGCTTCTAAAACTCAGCGTTCTCCATCATTTATAATAAATAAATCCATCCTCAGGATTTACCCCATCCTTTGGTGGAAGTGTGAGAGGAAGAACAACTTATATACCATCATGCCATTTTTTAGCTGTATGTGTAGTCCAAGGGTGAGCTTTAGGTGAGGAAAGATAACAAAGTTCCTATATGTCTGCTTTCATAAATGATTGAATAGATCTCTATTCTAACCCGTTGGACTTTAAGTGACTGAGCAATGAAGTTGTATTTTGTTAAGGCATGGAGATTTAATCGTTGAATTATTAGAGCAACCAGCATGATAAATCACCATGTTGTAGAGACTTGTATTTATTTTCTCTCTTTTAAGGTCCCTCAAAGTTTAGAAACATTTCTGAGGAAAAAACACATTGTTAACCAGTCTTAAGCAAACAGATATATATGGTTCTGAAAAGACACATTATTTGCATGTTTTACTGGTTATTATCTCCAAACAAATATTAACATAATAATTTTCAACATGTCTCAGTTTTGACGAAAATATTGACATAATTAAAATATCAACATATTATAAAATATGTTAGCATAATATAAATATTAACATAATAAAATATTAACATAAACAAATATTAACATAATGATTTTTAACATGTCTCAATTTAGGCACTATTGCATGGTGATTTCAGGAAGGTTCAAAGGAAATGAGAATTTGAGTGGCAGGCAGGTCTTTCTGGAGAAGGACATTTCTAGGAAGAAAAAGAACCAATGTAACATCCAGAAGGTCAAGGTGACTGGAGAATGAGAAAAGACCTACAGCATAAGGATAGGTGAAGGGAAGTTCTACATAGAGTATAGAGCATAGAGCATGTATTTCCTCCACTGATAGTGTTTACCTGGTTCAACATCAATCATTTTCAGAATAGAATCTAGGAGGACACAATTATTTTTTTAACTCGAACTTAAAAGGTAAAAATAGTGGAGATGCATTGTGTACAATTGGAAATTAAAAGAGAAACCAAATATACCCATTGATATTAACTGCCATGTTCTTATCATTTTCCACTTACTCTGTCTCATCACTTTTCTACTATCCTTTCTGACCAAGCCATAATTCTCATGTGGTATTTTAAAGTCTTGATTTTTTTTAGGGTAAATATTGAATGTCTTCATTTGAAAGAAAAAGATAATTAGATTTTTACCCATATTCCCCTTAAATATTTGTATTTCCTTCCATGAATAAAATGGCAAAGACAGGAATTGGATGAAAACATATGAATTTATTTTCAAGGATCACCTGGATATTTTTGAAGCTATGAGTTGTATTATTTCAGATAATGTAAATATTTTTGTCACCAACTTTATAAAAGTGGATGACACATTTAAAAGAAATTTCATGCTACTCCTGAACATTGTCTTTCTAGAATTTTTCCCATGGATAGAGACCTTTTAAAAAAATTTTGTCCCTTGCCAAACAGAACATATTTTGTGATGCTTTAATTATGACCAGATAACAAAGAAATTCTTTGTAACTTCCTACTTCTGAAAACTACAAGCCTTTCCTAGTTTATAATTATATGTTTACCCCCTTCTACTCTTGAAGTGTCTAATAATGCCATTTATAACTGAGGAGAAATAACCATCTCAACGAAATCAAAAACAAACATGAAAAAGCAAGCAAATTTTCTCATCATTTTACAGATTCTTTGCTTGAGATGGGGTCTCTCACAGGTACTCTTCCAAAACAGGAGACACAAAGAAATGTTCCTAGTCAAAACAAACCTCTTCTGTCGCACATCAAGGAGCACATTTGGGCTTGCCTGCTGTTTGGTTCATACTGCTTGCATCTCCAGTAGCACTTGTTTGCCTACTTTTTGTTATGTACTAGAAAATACTGACTTGAAGAGAGATTTTAACACTGGGTTTAAATAAGAAATGGTTAAAATTGGTTTAAAATAAGAAATGCTATATCTACAGCCGTTAGTGTTTGTCATTAAACTGTCCCCAACATATCCAAATACTCTTTCCCCATTAAGCTAGAAACCATGACATGTTGAGAGCAGGAAAATAAATAGGAGAAACTCATCTGAATTCATAACTACAATAATAATGATGGAGGCAAGTTCAGTTAAAAGAGAAGTACCATTAGGTTCAACATGGTCGAATTTTGTGAGAAATTTTCATACTGTTATAACACTATGAATAATGAATTGCTCCAAATTAAATTGTAATTTGTACAAATCTCTCCAATTTAAAATTCAGTAAGCAGCAGAAATTCAAAAATTTTAGAGCTAGTTTATTTTAAATTGTCTTTTGTATTACTGTCATGTCAGGTAGACCCACTAGCAAGCAAATAGGAGGCAACTATACTTACCATCTTTGTCAGTCTTATATGAAGAATCAAGAGCCTCAGGAATGCATATATTGATTACATAAACAGTTGCACCTTTGTCATGTGGCCACTCCTAATTTTGAAATAATGCTGAACAGATTTAATTTTATACATACATACATGCATACATACATGCATGCATGCATACATACATACATACATACATATATATCTTACATCATTGTCTACTCCGAGGTTCTCCTTTTCATCTTGTGGGTATGAATTTGGAAATCCATGTTGAATAAATAATTTGTAAACAGTCATTTTGCATTGACACAAGAATTTGTATCAAGCTATTTTGACTAAGACTTGTGCTCCTTCTATTGCATCATGGCAACTTTAAAAGTTAGACACTAAGATGTTCATTGTTGTCTCTTATGATCACTCTGTATCGTTGAGTCATCTGTCATAACTTCTTTCATTTTTGATTCTATATACTAGAGTTTTTGTACTTATTATCTCAGTTAGCATAGCCAGAGATATGACTGTTTTGTTTATCTTTTTAAAGAATATTTTGCATCATTAATCTTTTGAACTAGCTATTTGATTTCTATTTTGTTTATATTTTTGGAAACATTAAAATAGCTAAATGGATAAGAAAGAGAAAACCTGATAGATTAAATATAGTATTAAATATTTAAATATAGATTAAATATAGTATTAAATATTTCCTAGTATAGTTTATACTAGGAAATTGAGTCAGCAAGCTAGTCATTCAAAAGCCAAAAATCAACTCATTAAGGAGTTCTATCAAAGCTTAAAAGATAAAATTCTACCTGTCCTCAAAGTCTTCCTATAACTGATGAAGAGAGAATGTTCTAAATACAAACTGAGGCCAAAATTACTCTGACAAAAATCAGATAATAACATATTGAAGAAATCTGTAGACCAATATTCCTGAAGAACATTTATGTAAAAATCTCCAACAAAATCATAGCATAATATATACATACACACACACATATGATCATATATCATAATTAAGTGTGATTTATTTCAAGAATACAAGGATGGTTCAACATCCACATGATTAATGCAATTCACCATATCAGAAGAAGATAAAAACAATGATAATATTAAGAGATGCAGAGAATGTATTTGTAAAATTATACATACATTTATGATTAAAAACTCTTGAAAAATAACATTAGAAGTAACATAATTCAATATAATAAAGGCCATACGTACAACCCACAATTAGCATCACACTGAATGATAAACTGAAAATTTTCACTTTAAGGTGAAGCAAAAGACGATACCTACTGGTTCCACTATTAGTCAATATAATATTGAAAGTATCACTAAAACAATTAGGGAATAGTATAAATGGAATGAAAAAAGATATATAAGGAATTTAAATTGAGAAAAAAGCAAAATTATTACTTCTTGCAGATGGTGTGATAAAAATGCATAACTATATTAATGAAACTGATAGTTTATGCTCTTTTAAAGTACACCACACCTTGGGCATACTACTATGAATGGGTATACTAATATGAATGACTTTTAAAAATATGACTTTCTAGTGTTCAAGAATAAGATGAGAAACAATCTGTCTTTGGACAGTGAGGCTAATGTTGACCAACATGTAAGTGGAGCTCTTTACTACATGGTTGATACGTAAGACCCCCTAGTCTATTAGCTCTCTACTTTGAGTACCTCTCATAAAGATAGAATCTGACCTTTTGCTTTTTAAGAAAATAATACCCAGCATCACATAGTAAGTGCAAAATTTAGATGATGGTAGTGGTACTCTGTGTTAGAGGATTTCATTTCTACTCTTCGTTATCCGGTATGTCAGCTTTTAGAGGCATCATCTTCAAGATTATTTCATTCAAAAGAACTCTTCAGACATTCTGATTTAAACTTATTGGAATTGTTCCCAGCCTCATCCCCCACAAACATACACCCTTTTGCATTCCCACTTCTTTATAGTTCCTGATTATAAATTTGGCATGCTTCATTTGATATTGATAATAGCATTCTCTGATAATATGTTTTTCTGCACTCTCTCAAAGACAGTTTAATAACAAATGTAGGTTAGGAAGTAATGTGAATCCCAGTTAACATCTACTACTTTCTTTCTTTTAATGATGTTACTTTCATTAATAGAGACTGGAAAGAAATTTTAGAATTCTGTGCTTTCTTTTTTTTCTTGTAAAAAATTACTTTTTTAATTCTGTTTCCCAGTGGGTTCCCTGTGTGTGTATGTATGGTATGTATATGTATATATATATATATATTATATATATATACACATATATATATAATATACATATATGTATGTATACGCACACACATATATGGTGCCAGGAACTATATTTAAACTACTTGCTTATTGAAGTAGTTACTGCAATTTTCATGCTTTCAATGTGAAGGCATTTTAGATGAGGTGGAGTTAAGGGTTTAAAAGCAACAACATTGCTCTCTCTCCACATTCTCCTTCCCGGTTGCTGCCTCACCATTTGAAAACCTCCTTCCTTCTTATGTAGAAGGACAAAGAGGCAGGGTCACCTGCTTGTGCCTTGTGCTTAAATTGAGGGGGGTTGTAATTCACATCTTTCCCTTTTTCTTGAAGACAACTGCTATTTTCACCACAGAAAGGAAAAAAAAAAGGTTTTACTGTACATTTCTATAATGGAGTTAAAAGAGTTCAGCAGTCTGCCTGAATTGAAGGGTCTAATTAGATTCTACTTTAATGTAAGAACTTGACTTCAAGGTACTTAACTACTAAAAGAGAGGGCTTTAGAAGAGGAAGCTATAAAATGTTTAAATACAAGCATTTTAAGTATGTAAGTAGGAAACGAAGATACAATGCACCATATAAACTGGGAATTTTCTAATTCACTCTAAAAACTACCACTGTGCATGTAGCCATTTGGTATATATCCTGTTCTCATAAAGGAAATGCTGATAAAAGGAGGTGAACTCTGAGAGCAAAGACCCTATGGAGAGTTTTGAAATTAAAATAGAAGTGAGCTGTCTGAATATCATAGGTAATAGCAAGATATTCATGATTTATTTCTCCTGCCCCTTTGAAGGGACAATAGTTATATATTTTATTGTGTATAAGAGACATGGAAGAGCATTTTCTTTTGTGATATTTTTCAAACTGGTCAAATGGAAACTTTTAATGAATTTACTATTGTTAAGGAATGTTTAGCAGTATGTTATTCTGTACCCATGTGAAATATTAGAGCACAAGTTCTTGAAAAGTTTCTGCAAATGGAACTTGAATTGGTCAATGATTCTGTGATTATATGTCCTGAAATTCTAATTCCTTTTGACCTCTTTTGAATTAGGACTTTGTTGTGTCAGGTAGTATCTGTGGCCTCCTGTTTACCTCAGTCACTTGAAACCATATAGTTAAGACAGCTGCCTATTGTTGACAGCATTAAACTCTAGGGGAAAAAAAGTTTCTTAGTCATGGTCTCCAGAATATGGAACTCTCTTCTACTCATGGATTAATTTCATTATTGAAAAATCCTTCAAGAACTGTTCAACTCAGCATTTTTTTTTTTTAACTCAGCAGTATTGTTCTTTGACTTCCTACCATTTTGAAATGACACATGCTTTTTCTTATGATTCTGGTAGGATCAAAAATAAAAAGTTTTGTGAAATGACACATCCTCTATGCTGACGTCTTTTATTACAGATTAATTTTGTTCTTTCTTTGGTCAGAGAAGCAGAGACATAAAGGATACTTTAATTGAATGCAATGATGAAGAGTTTGCATTTTGCTAATAACAACTTTTGTCTTCAAATTATGTTTTTTATTGGGAACTTAAGATTCTCTGCTGGCATCTGGACATGTTTATTGAGTGACTACTGTGTACCAAGCACTCCACAGAGAATAACATGTACAATCAAGCAATGCAGGTAGTGATATTGGGGCACAGAAAGAATTCCAGATCTTTTGTGATCTAAAAAAGAATAAATCAAAATAAAAATTTCTGGAAGAGATCAGATTGACTAATTTGATATTTTTCAAAAATATAATTGAATTGGACTCACACAAATGGGTCCTATCTTATTTTAAACTAAGTTGAGAGATTCTTACCAAACTAATTATCCCCAGCTGCCAGTTTCCTTTTATTATAAATGTTACTTTTATTAGTAATATTTGTTCAGTAGCAAAAAATTCCAATAGTACATTTATTGCAGCTAATGAACCCATGTATTATTATAAACTAAAGCATAATTCGATTTGATTATCGGTTGTTTCCCTCAACTATTATTTTTCTATTACAGAATCTCCTCCAGGATATCACATGATTTAGTTATCATATTTCTTAGACTCTTGACAATGAACCTTTGTCAGATTTACTTGATTTTGGAAGGTGCTTCAGATAATTTATAAAATGTCTATTCAATTCATTTTTTCCTGACTTTTTTTCTCATGGTTAGTCACCAGTGGCAGACTTGGAGAAGTAATAAATATAATGGAGGAAAGCTACTCTTTTAGTAGATCAGTTGAACACATTATCCATATAATTTATTGCAGTTGCTATTAATCTTGGTCATTTGGCTGACGTAGTATTGGTCAGGTCTCTCTCTAGTACAAAGTCCCTTCTTCCCTTTTTTCTGATGTATTCATGTTGGGGTCATGTTCCAATAAAAAAGGGTAACAGATTATCAAAAATACTCATACTTTTCTAAATAGGTGATTTGTTATATTCTATTTGAACAGTGATTTCTACTGTTCATGTGTTCATGAGCATTTGCAGTATGTTTCGCATTATTATCTAATACATATTATTTATTTTATTACTCAAATTGCTCAAGTTTTAGTCATTGAGAAATATTGAAGTTGAGTTCTATACCCCTGGACACTCATCTATTATTGTGATTTTTAAAATCTTCTTTAATTTCTGACATTATGCTAATTTTCAGGCTCATATCCCCTGTCCAGTACTAGAATTGATCTTTTTTCCAAGAAGTCCTCAGTCCTTTTATTGATTCAGCCTTCATACTCATAGTTTCTATGAGTTTTAAATTTTATATTATATATTATTAGATAATATATATTATTAGATGATATAAATATATTATCTATATCTATATATTATTGTATATATATCTATATATAAACATATATTATCTAATAATATAAAATATGTTATAATAATATGTGATATATAATAAAGAAATATACATAAATATATAATATAGATATATACTAAAATATAATACATTTATATCATAAAATTTATATATGATAAATTTATAATTTTATAAAGTTTATATATTTATATATAAAACATATTACATATATTTATATATTTATATAAAATATAATATATATAAATATATTATATATTTATATAAAATATATATTTATATAAAATATGTTATATATTATATAAAATATATTGTATAATTAATTTATATATTTATATTAAATATATTTAATATATATTTACCACTCTAGTATCACACAGAATAGTTCCAATGCCCTAAAATTTCTTTGTTTTCTAGCTATTCAGCTATGAATCTCTCCCTCATACTGGAGGAAGCATATGATTTTCCTTTCTATATTTCTGTCTTGAGATACTAAAGTATGTAGTCTTTTTCACTAATTTAATTTATCAGTACATATTTAAGAGTTAGTCATGTGTTCACAAAAATGAAAGTTTTTTTATTGCTTGGTAGTATGACTTACATGGATGTATAATTCTTAGTTTATAATATATAATGCCATTGTTTTAATTTAAATTTTTCTGATGAAAAATGGTGTTGTGCATCTTTTCATAGCTTATTTGTCATATCTATTGTACAGTATGTGATAGGTAGCTGTTCAGAACATTTGTCCATTCTTTTTTTGATTGGGTTATAGATTAGAGTTTTAGTGTAATCTTGAACTTACACTGTTAATAGAAATTTGAAAAAAAATAGATTCTGTAGGCTAGTTGCTGCGTACAGTAATGCCATATACAAGAGAAGACCATTTTATTTCTTCTTTTTGTCTTAGTGTGCTAGAATTTCCAGTATGAAGTTGTATAGTAGTAATGAGAGAACACCTTCCCTTTTATCTAGTATAAGTAGGAAAGTGTTCATATGGGCCTGGAGTAAAGGAGACTGTCAACTTCATCACAGAAAATGTCACAATAAAGGAGTCTGGGAACAATGCCACACACCTGTCCTACAAGAAGCTCCTGATGCACTCTGTCTGGCTGCAGGCCTCAAGTTACTTCTGCAAATTTAAACAGCAACATGATCTGCCAGATCCCAGGACCACAGGTCCTCACCCAGGAAAAGGACATTGTACCAGAGAAGGAAGAGACTAATGGGCCAAACATTGATCAAGGAATCACAGAGAGAGGGAATAGGAGTGAAGGGGGGTGGTGGTGGAGGGGGGGATGGTGGACCATACATAAGGGTTCAACAACTGTACAAATATGACTGAAGTTGTAAGAAAATAATAAAATAAAATAACTTGGTCTTCTAATTTTTAATTTTCTTGTAATACATTGGTTGATTTGATTTTTGCTTTAGGACAGTGATGTCCTCATAAAATGAATGTGATGGGTTCTTGCTTCAGTTTTCTAGGAAAAGAATATGTAGAATAATTTTTGTAAATTTTTTATAAAATTTACCAATAAGACTATCTGGATTAATTCTTCTTGTGGGCATTATTTTTAACTGCCGCTTCAATTTCTTCAATATATATAACTACACAGGTCATCTATTTCTACTCAAATGGTTCTTAGTAGTTTATATCAAGTAATCAGGCTACTTCATCTGAGTTATCAAATTTGTGACTATAAACTTATTTGCAGTATAAATTGATTATTCTCTTGCTATCCCTAGCTCAGGATGATTATGGTTTATTCACTCCTAATTTGGTGAGTGTTCTTTTCTCTCTCTCTCTCTCTCTCTCTCTCTCTCTCTCTCTCTTTTTTCGGTTAACTTGGTTTATCAATATTACCCTTTTTAAACAAAGAACCAGCTTTTAGGTTAATTAATTTTCTCTTCATTTTCCATTTTTAGTTTCACTGAATTCTGTTTTAAATTTTATCCTCTTGTTTGTTTTATTTTCTTGAGTGTTAATTTGCTCTTCTTTGGTTTTCTGAGGTGAACACCAATGTTATTCATTGATTTCCTGTTTTCTAATGCATATTATTGTTAGCTACAATCCCAAAATATTGAGGTTATGATTTTATTTTCACAAGGTCCAGAATACTTTTGAAGTTCCTTTGAGAATTTTTGTCTCTCTGTGTTTAAAACTATGCTGTCTAATTTTAAATAAATGGGATTAGTAGAATTATTTTTCTGTTATTCATTTCTGGGTTAATTCTTTGTCATCTGAGAAACTCATTTTCTATGGTTTCTATTGTTTTAAAATTTTGAGGTGGATTTTATGGACCAGACTGTAGTCTATCTTGGTGAATATTTCATGTGAGTTTAAGAAGAATGTATTCTGTTGATGTTGAATAGAATATTTTATTAATGTCAATTAGATCAAGTTGATTGATAGTGTTATGCAGGTTATCTATTATCTTACTGATTTTCTGCCTGCTTGATCTTTCAATTACTAGCTGAGTGATATTGAAGTCTCCAAATAAAACTGTGTCTTTCAGTTTAATCCACTGTTATTGTATTAGATAAGTGTGGATTTTAAGATAGCTCCTCTCCAATTCCTCTAGCCTTGGCCATGAGGGGATCATCTTATATCATCACCATGAGGTCTTGGTGGAGTTTCTAGGATGAAATTTCATTTAAATACAGAATTTCCATAAGATCACTACCCCTAAGAATTTCTCACTTTCAGTCTGAACTCACAAACAATTCATCAAAATATTCATTTAATATTTCTACCAGCAGTAGATTCCAGTGGTTTCTGCTTTACATAAGCAAACCTCAGAAACTTATCTCTTTAGAAGCACCTGTCTGTTTAGATGTCAAGGTGGTAGTTTGTCCTGAAGCTACAATTCTTGGATTCATTCAAGGAAAGTAATGGATTTTTAGTTAAAGTTTTTGCTTGTCCTAATGTTGTAGTATAATGATTTCCAAGTTGTTTACATGGTGAAACTTAAGCAGAAAGTTCTGGCCTGTACTTTTAATTCATCATGTTATCCTGGAATTATTGTTTAATTGATCAGCATCACTTCATT
Organism: Uropsilus gracilis; assembly: GCA_004024945.1. Taxonomy (NCBI): domain Eukaryota; kingdom Metazoa; phylum Chordata; class Mammalia; order Eulipotyphla; family Talpidae; genus Uropsilus; species Uropsilus gracilis. The sequence goes on along the minus strand of PVHY01002388.1, from coordinate 111,036 downwards.
TAAAAAAGTAATATGAGATTATACTTTATGAATTTTCTTTGTACAAACACTGTAGGAATTCACACATAAAGATGGACCTGAGCAACATCTGTATTTTCATGCCCTTGACATTATTTAGAGATTTAACTTAATGTAAGTAGGAAACTATTATTGTTACTGGGCTGAGAGGATCAACTCTTATTTTTTAATCAATGAGGGTTCTTCAACCTGCATGCTAGCAGTTACCCAGAGATCAAACTTTCATGGTAAGGGTAAACACAGGGGTTTATTCACAAAAAAAAGAAAAGAAAAACTAAAAGAGTCTAAGAATCCACACCCTCACAAGTGTCCCAAACAGAAAGGAACCTGCTTCTGCTCTTTGGGGAGCTGCTTGGTTTTTATCTCAGTCTTATTAGCATGGTTCAGTCTGAAGGTTATATCCTTGTCTTTAGTCCTCAGTCACTATAGTCAGTATGGAGTGCATTCCAAAACCTGAGATTCAGCTTGGCCTCTCTCTCTGTCTCTCACTCCATCTCCTCTCTGAGATGTCAGGGCAGCTCAGCACTCTGTGATGAACTTTTCTCCACCTTCATCTAACTCCCTGATCTTCGAAGACTCAAAGGCTGGGAGTACCCAAAAGGTCCAACATCTCCCAGCTACTGCTCCAGATCCTGATAAGCTCTTCTCTCAGTTAATCTCCAAATCCTCCTACAAATTCTCCACACCAAATTCTCTTCTCCAAATTCTCCTTTACTTTTCTGTTATATCCCCATTTTCCTTGCTCCACTCCATTCCCCTCATGAATTCTGATGATGGGATTATTAGTCACACTCTTGCTTGGTTCATTATGATCTCCTCCCTGGGTCTTAGAACAATAGCTTGGGAGTTAAATTAGCATAACAATATTGGTCAATCCCTATTTAAGATTTACAGTCTCAAGGTAAGAAAAGAGATTAAACTTCTATCTGGCTTCTTAACCTCTATATCTTTCAGACACTGGTTGGTATTAGTGGTACTTAAGTCTTACCAACAAATAACACTGCTCATATTGGGGGTCCCACCTTCATTATTAGCATTAAAACATCCCTAACTCCTAAACTCTATCCTTTTGATGCTTTCCCTACTGGAGGCCTGAGATGGACTGAATAAATCATTACATTTTAGACAAAGACTCCAAGAATTAAACTTAACAATTATATACAATTCTCCTGTTCTTTGTTCCTTACTGAAATCAGGTAGCAAAACAGGCAAAATGTGGTGTTTAACCAAGCTTGCAAAGGGGGGGCAGCTGGTCTTTTAAAATCAGCCACACACCAGTTTTCCCCAGTTAGTGCAAGTAGTAGCAAGACCACACAAACCTTAAAAAGGAGGTAGAAACAGATTTAGTTATTAAAAGAGCAAAACAAACAAAAGTCACTGGAGAGGACAAGGAACACTTTTGGTAATCTTACCCACCAGTCCAGTCTCTAATCCAAAGAGCACATGGCTATAGCAGCTACGTGTATCCACAAAATGGTGGCTGACATACCTTCAAACAAGATGAAGAAGTCAAGATGCTGCTGTTTGTCCCAGTTTCCTCCCTAATTTCCTAGTACTAATCCTATCATGAAAAGGCCTTGTTTTTTCCTCTCCCAGTCTCTGCCCACCAGGACTCAATGGCTGCCATTCTAATGTAGATGCTGGGGACCATAGTCCCCTCCATTTCACCACAGCTCCCCTATCAAAACCTCCCAATCCCAACTAATTTGACAAACTGAACCAATTAATCAGAAAATTAGATTTCTGTTATGATAACAAATGATCTAAATTATTGAAGAAAAATGAAACAAAAAATACAAGTTTTTCCTTGCTTCTATGCATTGTAACAGTGACATGTTGGGCTTGCCTAGAATGGACCTTCCTCTTCACATGTAACTAAGATTGGAGATTGATATCTCTAAGATGCTGAAAACAAAACTAAACAATAGCACCTGCAACAGAATATACTGATCATTATGATTGGTTTATATACTGTCATGTGATCAAATCCTTAAGCTTAGGCCTTGAAAAACTTAATCATGTCTAGCTAAGAATGACCTCCTCTACCTCATCATCAGATTCAAATAGATATTGGGATGTTCTATAGTCTTTGGGACCAAATCACTGAGTCCTACTTAGTAGCATCTTCAAATGAAACATATCATCTATCTATCCTCTCTCTCTCTCTCTCTCTCTCTTTCTCTCTCTCTCTCTCTCTCATCTATCTGTTTACCTATCTGTCTGTCTTTGTATCCATTCATTTATTTACTCATTCATTCATTCTTTCATTAATTTTACTCTGGTAATTTCTTTCATACCAATTCAGAGACAATTCTCCTATTTTGCCCCTCTAAACGTCTTGGTACAATCTGATTCCATATCCTTCTCCACTCTTCATATTAGTCCATCACAAAGCTTTGTTATAACTTCTGATCAAATGCTTGTGATTTCCGCTTGCTTCTGTTTTCAGACTTGTTACCACCTTGGAGGACAATACAGAAAGATTAGGTTAATCTCTCTTTATTTTCCAAATTTAAGCAAATAACATTATCAAGCATCAAATTTATGGGTAACGGAACTTTAGCTGTATTTTATATTGAAAAAATCTTTATAAATTAACCAGAACTGAAATGCATCTCTTGGGTTTTTAACCCCCGCATTGCTAGTATCCCAAATATGTTTTTTTTTTTTTTAATGGGCACCTAAAATAATGTATTCAGAGCTCATGATTAAAAGGTGGGAAGGTATTTGTAGAAATGGAAGGTGGATAATGCTATTCTCAGCTCAATGCAAAGGACACATTATCTTTCCACTCTTCCTCTTAAGTCCTGGGCTGTGAGCATCTTTTTTGTTGTCATTTAAAGAAATATTTTGTAAGGATATGCAAAGAGTCCAAATGAATTCACAAATTAGTGTTTGTTTCTATGTTTTAGTTGTTATTACTCTATATATCTTCCTAGACTAGTTTCAAAACATTGGCAGAGCCAAAATGACTTGCTTTTTTAGAAGGACTCATTAGCACATTAAAAAGTCACATTTTTAAACTTTCTATGGCATTTTCCACATTAAATTTATTTGCCATAATGGATTTGTGCTTTATTAAATTGTGAAAATGGAACTTTCTATAATAAGGGATTGGTTAATTTGCTATTTGACTGAAATGGCTAATCAGGAAGATTTTCATATTGAATTAGCATTATCACACCATAGATTTTAAAACACATAACTGACTCTCCATATTCCTGCTGTGATTGCTTGTTTATATTTTAATTGTTTCTATGGCAAAGTATTCATCTGTCTCATGGTCCGGTGATTCTAGTTACACTAAAAAGATGATGATGTTCCTTCTATATCTCTTAGCACTTCAGTTTCAAGAACAAATTTAGACATCTTTATTCTTTCCTTTTGGATCTGATATCTGAGACATTTAACTCTTCCAACATTTCTTGAATTGTATGAAATATTTTGCTCTTTTTTCCTATTTATGGAAATGTTTAAAACCAAGTCTTTAAACATTTCTTTAAGTGAGCATTTTGAATACTGAAAATAAAACCATCCAGAAACTAGTGAAAACACATAGCCACTGCTTGAAACTTAAAGTTCTATCTGCATGTTTATATATTTACTGCTTTATATTAATATATACTAATATAAATGATTTATCTTTGATGTTTAATGTAGACTTTGTATTTTTAAGAAAGTATATATATATTTATATGTATATATATGTGAAGCAATCGACACTAAATAACAAACAGTATTGAAAGTCAAAATGAAGAGAAAAATAGAAATCATATGTTTTTCCTACTTGGTACAAAGATAGGGCAGGTTTTAGTCATTTTAAGGTATTTCTTAGGATACAAACAAGTTATAGTAATAGCTTATGCAAGCTTTAACCCTCTCTTTGACTTATTATTAAAAAATGACCTCTCTCTATGTTACTCCTTTCTGTTAAAACTCCTTAGATTCTGAGCAAGTCTTTCCAAGGTCATTTCAGTTAATAACAAGGTAACTTAAAAGTGATTACATAAGTAAAAATGCAGAGCAATGCTTGAAAAGTTACATTTGAGTGTGTTCTAATTAAATGTTTGAAAGTGGTCCCTTGTATATTTAAAATAACACATTTATGTAGAACTGAGACTGAATAGAAGATTAAGAACCCCAGGTCAGAGTCTGGTAATGGCCAAGGCAAATAATTGCTACCATTGTAGTATTATCGGGTTATGGAAAAATAGTCTTCAAATTATTGACCTACATTTTTAATAGAAAATTGTTATAATTATGTTCTTGGTCTTATAAAATTATAAATTTCATATAGATGGCAACTGTTGCTTTTTGTAATATGATAGTGCAGATAATATGTTTCTTTAGTGGTTATTATGCTGAGTTGAATAGATTCAGTCTAATCTCAGGTTTCACATACCATGTTTTTGGAATTTAAATGAATTTCAACCAAAGTCATATAACATTTGATTATTGTAGTGAACACTAATGGATCAGACTGTAGTCATTGCAGATAATTTATACAGGTTGTAGTTGCTTCTACTTAGTAAGCTATTTTATCTTATATGAGGAATGATTGGTTTTATATTTAATATGAATCAATGTTTACTCTTAAATTCTCATATTGTTAAAAGGAAGTACTGACTCAATTAAAATACTACTTTGTTTCACATGGTTTGCTCTGCTCTGTTTCACAAGATTTCATTGATAAAATGACTTCAATAAAAGTGCAGTAGGAATTTATAGAGTCTGCAAGAAGATATGAAACTAAAGAAGCAGATAAGGGAATAATAGTACATTCTTTTCTAAAATATGTTATACTCATAAACTACAAATAATGATTCTGTACTTCTACTGTCCTGAATTCCTGGAGCACTATCATTCCCGCAATGGAAGTCCTTCTTACTTGGATAAGATATTTGTATTAATGATTTTTTAAAAAGTTTATCTTAACAAACATATGGCCACTGACTTCCTCAGAAACCAATGTGAAATGCCCTTTTGTTTTCTGGTTAACTGTTAAACAGTATTGCTTAAATCAATTTATGTAAGTTTAGTATCTATTGCTTGGATATTACATATTAAATCACTAGATAGGCATTTGAGATATAAAAATGGTATAATTTTGTGTTAAAAAGTTTCAGATTAGATGTTCTAGATACTTATTTTGGAAATTTAATAGTATTTAGTAGTTCTAAATTGGATCTAATGAACGTCCAGCATTTCTGTAACAAAGCAAATGATGATGATACTTAGAAAATCTTACAGGTTCATCTTTGGAGGTAGAATTCTCACAGACTGTGTTCATGGCTTTGGAAAGGCAAAATTCTGTATACTGTGGAATAGATTTAATATTTTCTGGTTCATGAGGAATAACATATTATAAGATAGCATTTCTTATTAATTCTCTACATCAATCTTCTAATTTCTTTTTTAGAAACATGACGAGCCCCATCATGAGTCTTTTCCTATAGTAGTTCTATATGAGTGTAGTAATATGTATTTAGTAAATGTCTATATGCATTTTGCATATGCATATTTTTTGTTTGTTTCAGACTTTCCACTCCCTGGCATTAAATCAGTATGGTTTGTTTTTCCCAACAAAAGCAGTCTTTGGAAAGAGCTCAATATCTGTTGTCTAGTATTGATCATAACTCATCAATCTCTGGTTCTAGAACTTATAATCATTAAAAATGTATTGTATTGGATGTTGATATCAGTGACCACTGGCTTGTTTTATTTGGAACAGAAATAAGAAGTAACTCACACACATACACATTTGTCTTGGTATGTGCACCTATAATGTTGAAAAATGTTGACCTTGATATCAATGAAAAATTATTTGTAATTGAAAAATATATTGGTGGCTAATATTTATATTATTAAAATATTCTATAAAAGTTCTTTTAAAGATTATAAGATTTGAAATGACTTGTGTTTTTGTACCTTTCGACATATTTGTAATTTTTTTTCATGAAAAAATAGAAATCAGGTTACACTTTTATTAGTTTCTTACAGGTGAATACTTAAAGAAAATGGATGGATATATTTCATCAGTCTAAATTATTTCAACCTAGAAAAATGTGTGATCATGATCCCTTATGTGAAAAATAAAGAAAAAAACATATGGAATCACTGATCTTACATGGAAACCTAGTTACATGTTGATTTATCTGTGCTAATGGGAGAGGAGACTGATATTTTATTTAAGTTCATTTTTTTCTGTGATTCTTATCAGTCTAGTTTGCAGTATTCAGTCTGTCATTATCCACTTATGTAACAGTCAATCTCATTTTGCTCTAAGAAACTGATTAAATTGCATATGTTATAATTTCATTTAACTTTAACAATTTAAGTTATCTTGTCACTAGTGTCATTGTCATTCAAATAATTTGCCAACTATCTGTGTGGTTCTATGTTTTCAGGACTCAAATTACATAAAGCAATAGGGTCTCTACCCTCTAGGAGTTTATAATCTGAGAAAAAAATTGGTTAAGGCAATGTTGCAAAACTCCATGAATTTTGTTTAACCTGCAGTTTTTTCCTGAGTTCCTTTCCAAGTCTCCTTTTCCATATCCATTCCTTTTAATTGGAGGAACAAAAGGTTGGTGGCAGTGTTTGTGTATGTGTGTGTATGTACACACACACACAGTCCTGTGTGTGTATCTTATTATGGTAAAAATGTTAAGTCATAGAAATAGGCCTGCCCTGATGGACTGGCATCCATGTGAACATTTTCAAACTGATAAATTCCAATCCAATTCTGAAATCAATGTTTTGCTCTGCACACCACTTCCAAGTTGAAGCAGTTGAGAACACAGAAAGACACATTTTTTCAATGTTGCCCTTTCCTTTCTGGGCCAGCCTGATATTAGTTTAATCCAGTTGCTTCCAAGTAAGAGGCAGCCATTCCTTTCCTTCCACAGCATGCAGTGTAGATCACAAGGCTCTAGTGATTTCCCTAAACCTGGATCAAATAGAGAAAACCTGAGATTGGTCTGAGGGGACACAGGAGGATTTCTGCTCCTTATCTCCTAGTCTTCTCAAACACAGCCAACTCCAGCTTCTGCACATTATTAATAGCTGTCATTTCTCTTTCAGAACAAATCACCTCCATGCAGTTTGCACTCGAGGGTACTGGAGAGTGTCCTGCCTATCTCTGTACATTAAATAACCTTATTGTGGAGCTGAGCTCCGCCATGTTGCTCCCTTTCTCTGTGGCAGGTATATTTATCATTTTCCCCACTCTGACATTCCTAGCTCCAGCTGCCAGACCAGGCCTGGCTCCTTTCTCTCTGTAGATTAGTTTGCATTCTACGGGATTAAAAAGGTTTAGAGAGCAACTGGGAATTGGCAGGAAGAGTCTGAGTTGTTTAGAAATGTCAGAAAAGTGTCAAGACTGCCAGCTTTCAGGGGGCTCCAGTGGTGGGGAGGAACAGAAGCACTTTTCAATCAGATTCTAGCAGACAAAACACTCTAGGAAAGCAGTAGCAAGGTTCCCTAACATAATAAGAAAGTTGTGTATTCTGAGTAAAGTAGGAAGAGAAGAGAGGGTAGGAAGTAAGAGGGATAAATAAGTCTATTTTTCCACCAGGCAATTGAAAGTTGACAAGTCAGACAGCCTGGCTTGTCCCATCCTGAGGTCACTCTTCAATATTAGTCAACTTTGTAGAAAGCAGCCGCAGGAGAGAAACCACAGCACAAGGGGAGTGTTTTGAAGAAACGCATGTGACTAATGCATTTAGCAGCATCTTACTTTCCCATTTCATATTCTGTTTATATTCAGATTTCTTTCATTATTTGTGCAGAAGGGGGCTTTTGTCTTTGATGTGTTTCCTTGGAGAGTAGATGCTTCCCAGGGCCTAGAGAGAAGCCTTGACCTCCCAAGGATTCTATGCAGGTGACAAAGGAAATACATGGGTGGTATTTTTTAATGCTGTATCTATCGTATGCACAAGCACTTCTGCTGAGAACAAAAAAGAATGAATGTGACTGAAACCCTAAAAACTGGATTAAGCATGAAAAATGAATCAGAGAATATTATTACCAACTTGTATATGTGGATAGATTGGCTGGACCATCTTGCCAGTGTTTTGGGCTGTCACTGGAGGATGGATTCGGAGCAGCTTTGGAGAGTGGATGACTCAGTGCACCAAGAAAAAGGGCTGAGGTCTCAGAAACTTGGCACCAAATTTCCTTGCGTTTGGCTGAATTTGCAAAGAAACACTCCAGTCCTTTGGCAGATGTCCATGGAAGTGATTTCTACCTCACCATGTGCCAGCTTATATCACACACTGGGACTTTCCTAGGTAGGGGAGGAAGAAAAGCAGATAAGAGCAGAGCTTTGAGTTTTTACTTCATGGCACAAAGCATGAGAATAATCTTACATTAGGAATCAGAAGGAAGAGTTTTCCTCCATCTCTTGGACTTTTATCTTTTGTCATATAGGTGGAATTGACTTTTTTTTAAGATTCTTTCTAAAAATAATATTGTACATTCATTTATTAAACTGGACTAGGCTAGTGAACTCTGCTTGATCTCAGCTGTTCTCTGTGCATATGTTCTGTTGAACTGTGTTATTGAAAAAGAGGTGCAGTTATCTTCTCAACTGGGATTAGTTCTCAACCAGATTGGAATGAGGTCAGTGTCAAGGACATATCTAGTGATAGAGAATCAACAGAAAGCTTCATTTAGCTAAAGCTTTGTTTATCAAGTCTAGAAAATTGCTTAATTGCTTCTGCCAACAGAGGGATTTGGAAGGGAATGCTGACATAACCTCTATCAAGAGAAGGAACAAGATCTTCTCTCAAAATAAATCCCAATGTGTATCAAGTTCTTTACCTCCTTCCATGCATTGGGCTTCATTTCACCAAGGCATCTCTATTTCCCTGCAGGATTCCTTCCCTACCTCTCTGTCCATCTTATCTTCATCCAGAAAACTCTACCTTAATTGCGCCAGCTTACATTTTCTATACATTTATTTATCAACATGTTAGGAGCTACATATAGAACAGTACAGCAAAGGTCCTTGCTTTCAGACAATTCTATTTCTAGTATGCTACAAGGATGGGAGGGAACTTCAAGGGAAAATGATAAGTGATAAACACGTAACATAAACTAGATGCTTGAGCATAATCACAAGTAGTATAATGACAATAAAATTAGGTGCTAAAATAGAGTGAATGAGTGATGGAGCAGGAAATTATTTAAAATGAAGGGCAGAAATTGCTTTGTAGTAAGTGGCCTTTGAACAAAAACTAGAAAGACCAGGAAAGACCCAGTTTCATAAAGATGTATGGCATTGTATTCAAGGCAAAGACAATGCAAAGCACCAGATCCAAAAGGCCAGCAGGAGCTTGGCACTGAAATGAGAAGGGAAGACAGTGTGGCTATGTGACAGTGAGCAATGAAGTATCTGAGAAATGAATGCAGACACAGACAGGGATGGATGAAGAGGCATTGAGGGCCTGGTCACCTGTGGTTAGGAGTTGGAATCTGCCTTTGGAGAATTTTAAGCAGGAGGTGATAAAATCTGACTTACAGCTTTAAGAATCATCTATCTGTACTATTGTATGGGGAACTGATCGTAGAAAAAGAGTAAATGGGGTAAGACTAAATAGAAGACTATTGTCAGGCAAGATATGATGGAGATCTAGATCTGGATGGTACTGGTGGCATACAGGTGGGCAGGGGATTTATTCAAGACATAATTTTGGAATTGATATTTGAATACAATGAAACTGTCAAGGGGTATGTGGAGCAAGCACTGAAGATGACTTTCTGGTCTCTGAGTTGAATAGTTGAGTCTGCATAGGTGACAATGACTGAGATGGGACAAACGGGGTGAGGAACAGGTTTGATAATTAATGAAAGATTTGTCTTCAGTAACTTCCTGAACATTGAACTGATTTCACATTAGCATTATGGTTTCTAACTGGTGAGAGTACCTCATTTTTCCTATTTCCCAAGTAGTGGGAACTTTGAATTTATCTGACATTATCAAGTTCTCTCTGACTCTGACAATCATACCACCACTGAAGGAGAAAGACATTATTTGATTAGTACGTTTACCAGCAAGAACTGTGAATGTTTAGTTCTGCCTTTTCTAACTTCTCTCTTCCTAACTTCCCTTGGGCTCACAATCTAGAATTTCTGCCACCATTCACCCATTGACATATGCATGATATTCAAATTTAGTCAATCTAAGCCATGTTTATCCTGTTGGTTACAGATACATGTACCTGCTTTTTTCCTGTCTACCTATATTCTCATTGCTTATCATTGAAGCCTACTAGGACATCTCTCTGTGTAAGCGTGTTAAGTGAACATTTTGCTTCAACAACTTCATGGTTTTGGCTAAGAAAAAGAAGTCAAACTCTTGCACCATGTACCATATGGCACACTTAATTCTGTTCCAATTCAAAATCTAATAGAAAACTCTCTTAATTTAGTACTACTTCCCACTAACTGGTCTCCATAAATTCTTCATGTTATTCTTTCAATCAAAAAACTTCTGACATTTCTGCAAGCCATTTATTTTTTGTTTTTTTACCATAAGATTCAGTCAATGACATTATTGAAGTGAAGTCTTTCTTATTGATGTCACTAGTTGGAAAGAATATTTCTTCAAGTGTATTACAATATGATCTAGATCATATTCAAAAAAAATTGATTTTTGTGCATATATTCCTATGATCTCCAATTGTACATTTTTAATTTTCTTATAATGATAACTTACTAAGAGCAGAGTTGCTATAGTAATTGTAGGATTTCAAAACAAAGAATAGTCTAAGGGAATATAATGAAAATTTTCTTTCTTCTTTGTTTTTTTATTGATTTCATATGTATGTATATTGTGGTTACATATATATATATATATATATATATATATATATACATATTTACATTGTATACTCCTGAGGTCCTCTCAATACCATGTCATATAAATCATCATCTTGGTCTCGTGTTCATCCCTCCTCTGATTGCACCCTTCCCCTCCTTCCTTGCTGTACACTTTAGTTCTGCTATGAGTTACTTTTAATTTTTTCTTGTCCCTTTTGTTGGTTTTCCCTATATCAAACATATAGATGAGACCATCCACTATTTTTCTTTTCTACCTGGCTTATTTCCACTAGCATGTTTCCTTCTAGTTCCATCCATGTTGCTACAAATGCCTTAAGTTTGCCTTTTTGTTTGCTGAATAATATTCCATTGTGTAAGTATACCACAACTTTTTGATAAATCTGTTATGGGACATTTGGATTGATTCCATGTACCAACTATTGTAAATAGCACTACAATAAACATAGTAGTGCAGGTTTCCTTTTGAATTAGTGTTTTGGTGTCCTTTGGGTAGTGTCCCCAAAGTGGAATTACTGGATTAAATTTTCACAATTTCAGTTCCATTTTCAATAATCTGAGGGTCACCCATACAACTTTCCATAATGGCTAGACCAGTTTGCATTCCCACCAGCAGTGCAGAAGTGTTTCGTCTCCTAAGACTGCTGGTCCTCTAAAGGAGAATGTGAATGAATCAGGAAGGAAGAAATGGAGAATGAGACAGAGGTTAAGACCAATATTGCTCTGTATTAGAATAGTATTCAAAGTAGTTTGTTTCTTTTCTTCTCTAGAATATACATAAAAGTTTCAAGGGGTCCCCATAAACATATTTTAAGTTGTCTTTTGTGGATAAAGTCACAGATTCCAGGGTTTTTGTTTTGTTTTGTTTTTCCAACCTCCTATTTGTCTGACCCTTAGCTGATGTTCTTGAGTGCATAAAACTCTGGTGGGTTGTGTTTGGTTTTTGATTAAATATGTTGTTTTCTGTTTCTTGCCCAAAGTTGCTAATCTACTCCTAAAAGCAGTGAACAGTGCATATATCAAGATAATGCTTATTATTATTTTGCATCATAGCATTTTTTGAAGGGTACACATCTTAGCATGAACAATGGTTCTGATACCATCAACAAGAAGGATATTGAAATATGGTGCTCTTTGAAAATTGAAATGGACACTTTTTAGTATGCTTCTAAAGGATAGTGGCCCAGAATTTCTCAATTAATAAGACATTGCTACTACCAATCATCTTCAACAGCAGGCCACCATATGGATCTTATAATTACTTTTTAAAAGAGGCCAGGTGAATATTTTATATTCACACTTGGATAGATGAAATTACTGAGGTTCAGATAGAAGTAATGGCCCAAAGTTACCATTTTAGGGAATGGGACAGAGAGAATGTAAACTGTCATATGTGACTCTATTACAAAAGCTCTTTCACTACCTGGAGCACAGAATTAAAAATTGGCATTTGGATCAAAGAGTAAAAGGTGTCCAGTGAAGTTTGTTGAAAAAATTTTTATCCTTTGCTAATGGGTATGGTATGAGAACACTTATTTGCAAAGGTGGAACCTGTATTCCTGAAACATATAATGTTGCAAGTTAATGTTACCCCCAATAAGTATAATAAAAAAGCAAAAACAAATGAAAAAATCACATTAATAATCAATAGACTCATAGAATAAATTAATCAGATCAGAGACAATTAGTGTAGGTTTATACACATACATGTGTGGACACATATGCACAGACACAGGCAATGGTGGGACAAAAAAAGTGCTATTATTCATATAGTCTTTTAATTTTGCTATATTCAATTTTTGCATTATTTCTTGTTTCTTGATGAAATGCTAAAACATTGACATCAACTAAAAAATTAAATACAATTTATCTTACAGAATTCCCAATGTATCTGAAATTCAACATAAACTAGATCTAACCCAATGCCACATACCATGGATGGGGAAGAATCTTTTTAGAAATATCTTAATATCTTTCCTCTTTGTCTTTCATCTGTTTTCAGTTGTGTCCAAAACTCTTAAATATGAAATTTGAGAAAGGGGAGGAAATCCACAGTGGAAAATACTTTGGAATCAAATCTTCTGTAAATCATGACTGAAGTCACAGGAATGACAATTCTGAGGACCAGGGAAGGGAAACATGTGGGTGACAACTCCAGTCACCTTGAACCAGTACTCTGAAGTCTCCTGTGACTTTCTACCTTGTTCATCCCTCCCACCCTTGTTCATCCTGTCTTGCGCTCCTAGAATGGTTTTGCTCAGTCCCTGGCATAAATCTAGCCTGTATCTTATATATCAGATACCAGATTCAGTGAAAAACACATACAGAAAATGGACTAGTATATGAGCACTCTCTTCAGAGTTCTATCAATGACTGACTGCAACAGCACACATAATTAGGACTTGAAATCCAAGATCAAGATATCAGCAGTGTTGATGCCCCCTGAGGACTGATTGTTCCAGGGTGCTTTCCTTGCCTTGACTACAAGGATGCCTTCTGCTTACTAGACTCTGCCTTCCTAATCTACCTCCTTGAATGAATGCCTTGTTCAGTGTTGATGCATGCATGCTTTATCTTTGTGCATTGTCTGAAAGCTGATGCTCCTCTGTGTCCTATTTAGAGGAGTGTCTCCATGTACAAGGTCTGCATAAAATAGATTAATAAGTATCCATAAGGAAACTCTGGCCTAGGAATCTGAAAGCAGAAATGGGATTCCTTTGGTTATGTTACCTTTCTTAATTTTTGAGTTGGGCACCCTAACATTTGAACACCTCTTACCAGTTAAGAGCTCATTAACACTACTTGTTTAGACGCCTGTGTGTGTGTGTGTGTGTGTGTGTGTGTGTGTGTGTGTGTGTGTATCAGAGCATAAATCTCACAAGAATATTAAGTTTATAGCAAGGATGGGGATTCTGGACTGTTTTTTTTAAATTCATACTCTTGTCTTTAATTCTGATTTATTTTCAGTTGGAACATTGATTTGTTTTTTGTTTTTTGTTTAAGTCTTTTCTCACATTGTTTTCCATAAGCCCTTTGTTGGCTTTCTAAAAGTTATTGCCACTGAATTAGATTTTAATGGAGTTAATATATCAGTGTGTTATTTAGTGTTTTAGTCTGTGATTAATCCTAGAAAAGCTGGGTGAGTGCCTTACCAGAGGGCTGTGTTTTCTCCAGGTTGTAGCATTATTCATGTCAGATGCAAACAGACAAATACAGAACGGCAGGAAAAATGAGGTGAGGAAACAGGGGAATTTGGGTTTTGGCACAAGAGAAGAAAGGATGAATTTTTTCAAGGGAGCTCAATTTTCAATTCAAGGGTCTCTGATGAATCAGTCAGTCATTAATTGGATAGTAACTAGGATTAAGAGGTTATTTATTTTTGATCCATGTTTAATGATGAATGAACAGAGTTACCTTTATGCTCAACTATATAATATGTTGAATCTAAACAAAGGACAGATCACTGGGTAACATGGACTTCAGATTTACAGTTCTATTTGTGACTGTCTCTCCTTGTCATGAAAAGGAGTTCAATTTTAATATAATTCCTGCAAATAATATTCACAACCATATGCATGTTATCAAATATACATTAATCTTGTGCCTGGATTTCTATGTCTCCCTTCACTTGGTAGCTCTTACTCTATTTCTTTCATGATTCACAGGCGGAGAGAGCATCAGCAGAAAATTTATCTAAATTCCCCTCTCAGACACAGATGGCTACAAGGATTTTATAGACAATCCATTTACATTTTTTTCTATCCAAAAGATTGCCAGAAGGGCTGGAGATTCTGCCAGTCCTGGTGGCATTTTCTCTAGGTACATTTTCTCTACCAAGAGCCTGACTGGCACTGCATTCCCTCCTTCAGTGTTTGACCCCAGGGAGGGATGGTATTGCTTTTTTCACTCTAGACACCTGGAGCTGTAGGTCACTTTACAAACCAGCAAAAATACCCTGAAGGTCTAGGCTACTTTGACATATAGGTAATGACTTAAAATTCCTGTGAGCTTAGATTTTACACATAGGATTCTCCAAATTAGCTCTGTTAATCCTGCAGGTTTCTGCCTTTGGGGGTTTTGGAGGAATATGTTTCTAACATAATCAGGACACAAAGTCCTTAGATTGTAAGGTAGCAAACTCTTGCAAGGAAAGCAAGGGGATGTGTATATTAGCATGCTGGGAGGAAAAGGAATTAGTGGAATAAAGAACTGAACAATTTTCCTATGATGAGAAGAAGAAAGAGACCAGGATATCAGTTTTCAAGCACCAACTAATAATTGATGGAATCTGTGCCAGAATTGGACATATCTTTGAAAAGGGAGGTGGATGATGGCAAGCAGTAGATAGTGTTTCTTCTCTCATTTTTCTTAATTTTAGATATACTCTTGTGCTATGTTAAGCAATAATAAATAAGACTATTTGGCCAGGGCTTCATATATCTGGTCTCATATTTTCCAGTAAGGTTTAACTTTTAGAATCCTAGATGGTGAGTTTTTGCCAATGGCATACTTCTGACAGCAACGATTATCAACTGATTACAGACATGAATGACAAATATTATTTTCAATTCATACAATCAGAAGACTTGAAAGGAAATGAAAATGGGATCAGAACTGTCTGCCCAGTCCTGTGAAAACCTTTTTTAGAGAAACCCCTCTTAGAGAAAACTGTGGGGCAGAGACGTGTCTGGATAGTTTCCAAGGATATGACCACCCCCCACCCCATTACTCCTCCCCCTCACCTCCCCCACCACCATTGAATAAATCACTCCTGCCGTTTAGCAACTTTTACAGTTGGGTCATACTTCCTCATAAAGGACTCACTTTTAGAATTGACCAGACTTTTCTCATTTTGCTAGAAGAAATAGTCTGCTTTGTATTTATTGTTTGACCACATACTAATGTTTTTATAGCAAAAGAATTCTTGACATAGGGGTTGCATTGGGGTGGTGGATGTTTTTTCTGAAGCTCTACTCTTCTCTACCCTCTGCAGTTTCAAGTAAGATGGCCTCACACATGCTTTTACTTTCCCTCTATTTTATAGGACCTCACACTAGATGGCAGTAATACCCCAGTTTGAGAGTCCACGTTTCATCTTTCCCTGCCCCCACACACAACCTTTTCTTGTCCAAAATAATATGGAAAAACGCATGCAAATAAAGTCCGTTCATTTTATACATGGTTCATTCAGAAAAGCTGATATACAATTAAAGCTGGTAAGAAAAAAAAAATATGTTAAACAATATGGAAAACTCAAGTGTTGTGGAATTTGGTGGGGGTGGTGTGGGTGTGGATCCTCTTTTTTTTTTTTCCTTCTTTGTTACTGTTTTTCAGACATAGTTTACTTACAAAGAAAAATCTGTTGGGCCCAGAATCTATGCTTAAGGAGAAGGTAAAAGTGTATTTTTGAAAAAAGAAAGGGATTTAGCCACGCCAGTTGCTTGTTTTCTCAAATTCTATGCTTCTTCCAGCAGATTGGTTATGCTTTTATGCAACATTAACCTGGATTTTCTAGACAGAGTTGGTCAGATGTGAGCTCAAAGCCCTCTGAGTATTGCCATTCACAGTGAGTAAAATGATTTGGAGGAAAACAAAACCAAATCAAAAGATCTTGATGAAGACCCCCTTTCACTGTCTGTGTAAATCTTGAGATCTGCTGAGTGCTTGTCAGGAGACAAATTAGTTTCTGCAACATAGACTTGGTCCATCATCCAGAGCCCCAAATAGTAGGAAAATATGCAAAAATGATCCTCCTCTGATGGGCACTAATTCATTTTACATATAAAGTCATAAAAAGGTAGATGCTTTTATTCATGCAAATTTGTCAAACATTTAACTTGATGTTACAAGAATTTTTTTTGTTGTTGTTCTGTTTTGCAATTCACAGCCCTAGGCTTTCTATTGGAATTCCCAAGCACTAGACTCTCATTTTAAAGGAAATCATGTAATCACCTTTTAAAGGTTACTACACAGAAAACTGAAGCAGCATCATAAGGAGCAGCATGAATTCATCAGCAAATATGAAGAATGTTACTCAGCCCTCATGTGAGAATGCTTAATGCATTATTTATAGATATTGTTTTACCAGGGAGATCAAGGTCAGGCCTTGGACACCTGGGCAAAGGGTCAATTCTTCAGAGGCCATCCTGATAATCCTGGCTGACAGTTTCTTGGAGAGAGTTTGTGTATTTTAAGTGGATGTATTTTTCAACTTGGCGAGGACAGTCAAAAACATTTTTTTTTTTATAATTAGCTGACTACTCTTTTCTCCATCTTGATCGCAACTCATTGATTTGGATCAGAAACAGTGCAAGGTTGGGAGGTGTTGCTACGTTCCCATTCTCTCTGCCTAAATGCTATGAATCATTCCAGTAAGAGAAATCGGCAATTAACCTTTCCTACTGGCAACTGCTTTTTACCTTTTACCTTTGTCAGTGACATTACCATATATTCCAGTGTCCAAAGGAAAGCAGGCTGAATAAGAGTGTGATTTATAAGAAAATACTGAAAACCTATAACATTTCCTTTAGAATTTCTAATGGAGAGTCATTTCTAAATGCTTTTTGAAATCAATATATATTAAATATTATAAATTTCATACCACTGAATTGTTACCCAGCTTGGACTATTTTTGTTAAATCTGTTCTAGGGTTCTTCTGTATATATACAAGATATAGACTTGTTTAAGGAGTCTCAAGACGTGATATGAGGTCCTGACCTCCTCTAGCCCTGAATAGTATTTGATGTGTGTGTCCACGTGTATGTGAGTGAGGGTGGATGGGTGGGGGGGAGGGTGTTGGTGTATCAAATCACTCCATTGCTAGCAATATGGGAGTACATTTTCCTCAGGGAATTTCAAAAATAATATTAAATTTCATAAAAATAGTTTTGGCTTTTTTTTATCATGAACCAGCAAATAAAAAAAAAAGTCAATAATAGACTTTCCTGCCAAGAAAATCCCACCTACTCTTTAATGTTTGCTGAAAATGGGAATGTTCTTGATATAAAAATGCTAGTTCAAAGAGACTATGTCTCCTACCTCAACTGGTATGTAAACACAAACACATACTTCTCATCCTGACATTTTAGAATCTTTTCCAGTTTTAACTTCCTATATTTATTTCAATTAGGATTTTGACACATCATATATTAGTCTTGTGAGGACGGAGGGTATTGTGGCAATTAGCACTTTTCATGAGTACTGAACATGTCTGGATAGATCTGGGTTTTAGAACCATATTTAGCTCTTTTTTTTCTTGTTGTGCATCCAGGATGAGTAAGTTAGCTATCAGTCAAAATAACAAAATGCTATACAATTGAAAAATTCAGAAAGAGACATCTATTTCATAGGCAATGAATGGAGGATTCCACAGAAGGTGGCAAAGGGTTGTTTTTTTTTTGTTTTTTTTTTTTTGAGACTGATTGGTTAAGAACTTCTCACCAAAAGTGATATGAATTAGGTTAAGCACTCCACAGGTATTTCAGGATGTCTCTATTTTGATTAAATACTGCTGTATGCAAACATTCTAATATAATTAAAATAAATCAGTGATTGAATTTATAAAACCAATGTCTGAATGGAAAGCAGTGTGGTTATCATTTATACATTCTGGAAATGTATATAAATAATAACTGTGATTATAAGCATAGGATTTAGTCCTGGCCTCACCATCTACTAAATATATGACCTTGTTTAGGCTTCTCTTTTAGACTTTGTTTTCTCAGCTGCCAAAATGGTATAAAAAATGTCTAATAATAGCTTCTTATGAGATAGCATTATGTTTAAATGATATGATGGTTAAATACCTCAATTCTTGGCACAAGAAAATTCGCAATGCTTCTTGGCTATTTGATTCCATATGGAATTCCATATGGAGAGTAGTATTAGAATAATAATTCTTTCACAAGGTTGTAAGCAACTGATCACTCCAGCTCCCCACCTTATCTCTGTAGTAACTCTCTTTCTCAAACAGCAGTCCCAATAGTTACTCTTAGCTTTGGTTATTTAGATTGTAACCTTTGCCCTCTCACAAAAGTATAAATACTAATCATTATATCACTGACATGGGTGGTAAAATTTTACTAGAGAAAGAAGAAAAAAATATTATCAGTATGGATGGAAATCAGAGAAATTTCTTTGGAAGAGAGACAATTTGCTTTAAGTCTCACTAGATAGAATGGGTGTGAAGATAGGGAGACAGGACGATGATTCCACTCAGGGTTGGGGGAAAGAGGAGTCAAGGAGTCAAGACAGCAGAGAAAACATGTATGAAGCAGGAGGGAGTCAACATCATTGGTGTGGAGAGATGGACTGTAATTTCAAATTAGTTTGGATAGTTAGCAAGACTAGTCATATAATGTGAAGCCTTCAGTGCTGCATAAAACGCTAGTGACTTGCACGAGGAAGCCACTTGGAATTCCAAATTCAGGTCTGGGGTTGAGGTGTGGGAACTGGGGCTGAGGTTGGAACTAGGAATTTTACTTAGGGTTTCAAACAGCAGCTGAGGTTAGCTTTAGGTTTAGAGGTCAAGGGAGAGGGAGAAGGAAAGGAATAATAACAAAAAGAGAAAGGAACAAAAGACCTTATGTTGGTATATTATGAGTTCTTTTGTGGTGGTTGTAATATAATTATTGTAACCAATATTATATAATTATATAGTCATATGCAATTATACTTGCTTGCAGGCAAATATTAACTTAGTGAAAATGTTTTAAAAGTAAAATAAAAGTAAAAATATATATGTGTATGGGTGCATAAATGTCAGAGAATCATGCTCCCTGAAACTATTAATAGACTTCTGTCTCTCTAGAGACAGAAGTCTATTAATAGTTTCAGGGAGCATATATATATATATATATATATATATATATATATATATATATATATATATGAAGAGAGAGAGGCATATATATGTATATATATGTGTGTGTGCACATATATATATGTGTGTGTGTGCTTGTGTGTATATATATGTATATACACATATAATGATAAGAAATGCTGTTAGATATTTTTTCAAAACTGAAAAATAAAAAATAATAGCTAATATTTATTCACTCCAGTTGCTTTTCTAAACACTTTATATATATATATATATATATATATATATATATATATATATATATTATCTAATTTATTTTAAACCTAACCAAAATGGAAAAGAGAGACTGTCATTGAAAATTGGGGTAGAAAGGGGGCTGTGATGAAGACAGCTAGGTAGAAATCTGTTACGAAAATCCAAATTTGAACTGATGAAAATCTGAAGTATGGAACATGGAAATAGTCATGGAATGTAAATGTAGATAAAGTAGGTACATGTAAAAATATCAGAAAGGGGGAAATGATCTTATTTTGAAAGAAACCAGGTAGAAAAGCTTTTAGAGAGGAAACATGGAAAGATATTCATCACTTTAAGACCTTGGGAGGAGACAGGAATAACAGAGGTCTTGAAATGTTTATAAATTGCAGTGTGCATATTAATATACAAGATCATGATGCTATTTTACTTATCCATGCTATTCTAGAGCATGAATGCTTGACATCCAGCTATACAATATCCTCTGCTGTGTGTCTGTTCTAAAGAATGCTCTCTTTAGAAATAATAGTCCTTGGGTAACAAAAGTTACCACTAGTTCATTGGTCTTTGTGTTCTAAACGTTTCCTTTTGTAGAGTCTAATTCAGATTTTAGAGTTATCAATAGAAGAGTTTTGGAAGAGATGCCAAGGAAAATTTTAAGACAAGTGCTTAATTATTTGCTTACTAATATTCACTAACATTGAGCAATTTCATACTATTTGAAAAATTTTGTGCAGAAAATGAGTTTAAACATCTTGAAATGGCTCAGTGTAGACTGGGGGATGGCCAAGTCAAGGCATCCCTTGACTTTTTTGTTATAATTTGTGAAAACGATTAAATGCAAAGAATTAAATGTTCTAGAGAATTAAATGTTCTTGAGAATTAAATAATTAAATGTTCTAGAATTAATGTTCTGGAATTCTAGAGAATTCAATTAAATGTTCTAGAGAATTAAAGGTTTGCAAATAATTAAATGTTCTAGAGAATTAAAAGTTCTCTAAGTTTTATGGCTACGTTGGGGGTTTCCTCAGTCTGATGAAACAATAGTGATCAAGGTGAACATCATAAAGGAGTAAAGAAGGTGATCTGCACATAAATTGAAGGAAATGATGGATGAGTTGTGGGAACTTCGGCAGGAAGAAAATCTCAAGCATGGAAAATCTCCAGAGAAAGTTTCCAAGAAGGAAATGTTTCTGAATATTTGAAGAAGACTAAGTAGACTGACATGAAGATAATGATGTGAGAGGAATTAAGCAATGGATTCAGGAAGATTTAAAGGCAAGAGGGAGAATGGGATACAAGATTGGGACAAGTTGCTTTAAAAAGTGATAAGGATGGTCACACTTTTCTGAAAGAAATAGTCTACTAAATCAATTGTATGTCATTCACATCTTTAGACTATTTTAAAGTAATGTTGATATTCAAAATAGATTATCCTACAATTCTCAGAGTCACCACTCTGGCTTGTAGAGAGTTGAGTATAATTGAAAACCTGGAGGCCAGACAGAAATTGTTGTCTTTCCCATAATCTGAGATTTAACCACAAAATCCTATCTAGAAAAATGAAGATTGAGTGATATCAAACAGAATAAGGGTTATCTGTGGAAATGCCTTCTCTAATTTAGAAATATCTTTATTTGCTGAGTGAACATGACTCTCCCCACCATGATGTGAAGTCCCCTTCCCTTTCTCCTTAATGCCCCTTGTCTTACCATATTACTTCGCTTAAAATGTCAACTCTGTCCTTTGTGGATTCTTATGATCAGTGTAAATTCACCATGTATACATTGGCAAATTGATTTTCCCCTCCTTCCTATCTATCTGATGCTGTCTTGAGTGCTTGATCAGCTCTAGAAGAACACAGAAAAAGAGGGAACTCTTACCCTGGATCCTGACAACACTCTTTTCCATAAAGAGCTGAACGGTAGATATTTTAGACTCATATATTCGATGATATCTGTTGTTACTGTTCAACTCTGCCATTATAGCACAAAAACAGTTACAGGCAATCGGTGTATAAAAAAAGCCATGACTGTTTCCTAATAAGACTGTTTTTACAAAAAAACTGTCAAGTATGTTACAGAGTAGCATTTGCCAATCTCTAATATAGAGATTTAGTTTGATGTTTGTATATTTCCTCCTGGAAAATTAAGCCAAAGGAAAGTAAAGAAAAAAAATCTAAGATTGATTATCTATTATTTATCAAAAAGTGTTCCAGGCAGTATTTATACTTACACACAGACACACACATGCACAAAGTTATTTATTTTCATTCCTATTGTTAGTCATTTGTCTAAGACAGCTTTATCTCTTCAGAAAATAACTTCCACAATCTTCTCCCAGATTGTGCATTGCTTATATACCTCCTTATTCCATTCTATTGGAATAATCTTCTAAAACATAAGATTATGCCAAATATTTAAGATAAGAATAACACTGATTTTATACAATCTTCTCTAGAAGACAGAAGAGGGGTTAGGTCTCAATTCATATTCTAAGGCCAATTTTACTCTGAATCAAAATGTAAGAAAGATGCAGAACAATATCCCTTATGAATATGGACACAAAAGTGACCAATAAAAATTGACAAATTGACTCTAAAATCTCAAAAATTATAATGAATACATAACAAGCAAGTTTTAATACATGAATTGTAAAAATAAGTCAGTATTTTAAAAATCATTCAAATTGATATGTAACTTAAAATTCAAAAGATGAAGATCACATGATTGTATCAGTTGATATTGAAAGAATCACATAACAAAATTTAATATTCATTACTGAAACAATCGTTCAATAACTTAGGAATAGAAGTACATGTTCTCAGATTCTACTAAAACCTACAGCTAACATATTTCATGGTAGATGACTTAATGCCTTCTTCCTCAGATATGGAACAAGTACAATTTGCCCATACCCAATTTTCATATTCAATATTTTGTTGGAATCCTATATAATGCAATAAAAGAAAATATACACACCAATCAGAATGGGAAGTTTTCTTTCACTATTTAGAGATTAAAATCATACTTTCATGTTTTAGCATTTAACAATTGTAAACCAATTTTTAAATCATAATTATTTAGAATAATTTCAGAAAAACATTAAATGCTTAGCTATAACTCTAAGAAAATGTTTGGAATTTGTACAATGGAAACTACATGATGACAGTGAAGAGGAACAAAGACATAACTGGATAGACATAATATTAAGGACTGGAATACTAATATAAATAAATATAAATATGGTAATATTCCTGTTATTTGTATTGAAGTTGGGGCAGTTAAGGCAGAGAGACTTAAGGTTCCTTAATGAAGATAATGATAAGTAGACCAAAGACATATAATACCTATTTGTGCTCTACCTAAATTAATTTTGAGGTAGACCTTAAATAAATGCATCTAAAATGCATAGAAACATCAGCAACAGGTTTTAATCAATTTTAGCTTATAGAATCCACACTGGTAGTCCAGACAACATCAGATTTTGCTGAGACCTGCAGAGCCCCACTGACTCTGATAAGTGACCTTCCCTTCCCTGAAGATGGATGGTTTCCAGGAACAAGCCAGATCAGGCCCCACCTACTCTGGATTGTCAATCTCCGGAGACTCCCTAATTGGTTTCCTAACCTTCCTTCTTTTGAGATTAATTGACTTGTATGCTTACATTGTTGTAATACGGATCCCTCCCCTCAATAAATTCATTTGTGGTTATTTATATTTGGCTTGGGTTGTAAATGAAGTCTCACACTCTGTAGATATTGACATTTGAGAGGTCCTATTCTGACAAAACAGCTCTCCAAATGGAGCTATAGTTTTAATTGCTACCAAATCCCAATAGGATTTAATCAAATGTATAAATAAGATGATTCAAAAATAAATATGGGGAGACAAAATAGTAAGATAATTCAAGTAATTTTGAAAAGGGGGAAAGAGTTTGGAGATATCACAGCATCCACTATTCAAATTTATGGTTATAAAAGCAGTATGGCACTGTAGAAGTATAGACGGATGGACATGTAGGTTGATGGACTAGAACAAATTAGCACGGATAAGCACAGCTGATTTTTAGCACAGAAGGACTGGTTTTCACCCACTGTTCCCTATAAGTTGAATTATTTAAATCTTCATCCTTTTGGTAAGTTGTGGTATAAATGCCTAACATTAAGAATTTTATTGTAGTATAAATGCCTGCCATTAAGCTTTCAATTGTTAAGACATCCATTTCAAAAGGCATTCATCTTAAGTAAGTATATTGCCACAGAGCTACTAGCAAATCTACCAAATAGGAATAAGGCTGCTCCCACCCATGAAGTTCTCCTTTGAAAAACCCTGGATGACCTAACTAATTGACTGCTTGAATTACCCTGCCTCAAATCTCATTTTCCCTAATTCCCACTTCTATGTTTCAAATTAGCCAATAATGAGTGACCTCATAAAACCTAGTCTTCCAACCCTTATACCCTAATAGAGGAAGAGTCCTAGTTTCATACTCTCTTCCCATGTGGTCACTGTGTGGCCACAAGAACTTGTAAATATTGTTTTTTAGCCTTCCTTGATTTGTTTAGTTTTAGTTCTACGTTTTGTTTGTTTGTTTGTTTTCTGAAATATGGCTGCAATCATAATGAGGAATATAGGGTTGGCTTGACTGTTAAGTTTGACCCTGGTGGGAAAAATAGTGGGGACTCATTATTGGTAACATTGGTTGGGTGAGTATTTTAGAAATTCATAGTTGAGAGTATTACTATCCATAAACTTGAACTGTCGAACTTTTGTCAATTCCCACATTAAAGTCATCTTTGATTTTGTTCTTTCTCTCACAACTTTGTTTCATCTGTTAAAGACTTTATTAGCTCTTCCTTTAAGGCAAAGCGACTTCTTGGTTCTTGTGCTTCTATCACCAATATCTGGCCCACCATCATGCTTTATCTAAACTGTTGCAACTAATTTTTACTGCCACTGGCTCAATCATTCCACAATTTTTTTTTTGCGGAATTGTTTCAGTAATGAATATTAAGTTTTGTTATGGTTATATGATTCTTTCAACTGATACAATCATGTGATCTTCATCATTTGAATTTTAAGTTACATATTAATTTGAATGATTTTTAAAATACTGACTCATTTTTACAATTTCATGTATTAAAAATTGCTTGTTATGTATTCATTATTATTTTTGAGTTGTTAGAGTCAATTTGTTAATTTTTGTTGGTCACTTTTATGTCCATATTCATAAAAAAGATTATATTTACTCTTGACTAAACATCTTCAGATGGCTTTTTATCTCATTGAAGGTATAAAATCATATCCATGGGAATAAAAGTCCTCTACAAGTTGACATGGTTTCCACCATCACTCTGTTCTCAAATCCTTCCTCATGCTCCTTTCTCTCCACCTCTACTTTGACTTTTCTGTTGTTACACTAACTCCATTAACATGTTTCTTAACCATGATAAATATACCGTAGCCTCATTATTTCTGTACTTAATATTTCTTGAATTGAAAATGTATTTTCCTAGAGCTCATAAAGATTCACTCCTTCAATCCCTCCTGGTTGCTGATAATACAGTGTCACATCAAAGGAAACTTTCCTGAGTACCCAATATAAAATATAAATTTCTCATCCCTGATATTCCCAATACCTCTGATTTGCTTTATTTTTACCTATTTTGGGAGGGTATGTACATTCAACCTACTAATAAATTACATATTTTCTCATTTCTTAATTTATGGTATAAGTACAAATGAATTTAAATCAGGTGAAAGAGTTTGTCTGTTGGTTTATTGCTATGTCTTCAGAATCTAGGACAATCCCTCCCAAATCATAGGAGTTTCATATATATGAGTCTAATGAATACATTTATTAAAAATATGATCTGGATATCTAACTTAGAATCTATGAATATACCTCATACATCAATGATGTTTTGCTTTCTGTGAAAATAACTTTTGTAAGTAGTTTCAGTAAATAATTCAGGCTGTGTAAAGCACTAGTATTATTTTTTTTTCATGTCCTTAACACAGACCAGTCTGTTTTATGGTACATTCTTCCCAAAGTTTCTATGTTAACCTTTGTGATATTCCTCAATGCATTGTTCATCATTTTATCTTTTATGACTTACCATTACCACATTGAGAATGTAAATTCCATGTTCAATGAGCACTTATTTCTTTGTCAAAATTTAATAAGTGTTAATTATGGTGTGTGTTGGATTTATCCATGTAGGTTACATGGATACATTTATCCATGTAGTCTGTCCGTGAAGCTAGTTGTAGTACAAGTGTACTTAATTCACTTAATTCAAAGAAAAATCAATGTCTTTGGGATATTCTCCCAATCATATATTTGTATTGTAGCTTGGATAAAAAAACAAACAAACATGCATTTCCATTTTGAAAAGAAGGTGGGGAATACTCACTAATAAATATGTTTCATTTTTAATGTATTCAAAGGTCAATCTATAAGTTTGAAATCATAATTGGCAGCTATAATATTTCCAGAACTTATATCAAAGGCCTTTTAAAGATGAACAACTTTTTCTTTTTTTGTGACAGGTCAAAATAACAAAGGGATATTGGAGCATAAATAAGTTTATATGACATAAGAATCTTGAGGTGGGTCTTTCTACATAACAATGATATGACTACATAACTATGGTAAATACAAAAAGACAGGGCAAAAAGGAAATAAGTAAGCATCAATGATACACATAATTCTTTAGGAAATTGCTATCAGAGAAAACGATTCACAAGCAAAGAAGCAGAACATTTACCCTTATGTGTCTACAGTCTAGATCATAGGATAAGTCAAACCTACAACTCCCACCACATGACAATGGATGAAAGAGACACAGATTATTACTGAGCTTAGGGTCCCAAATTCTCTTAGGAACACTAGTAATTTGCAGAGAATCCAGAGAAGAGCCACAAAGATGATTAAAAGGTATGAAATTGGACCTTTGGGATGACTTAAAGAAATTAGGATTATTTAATTTGGGTGTGTGGGGGATTTCCTAGACAAAACATGCTAACTGAAAGAAGTGGTTTAAACAGAGTAAGGGGAAGTTTTGGGAGATTCAATATAGAATGGATGCTCAAATAATGATATATTTTCTTTTTGCTTGATCTATTTTTTTTTAAAGAAGCTCACCACACAGTAGAGAGTGAAAGTAAGTCCTTTAAGGCTATAGTACTGGATAAATTCCCAAATGTGACCTCTTAGACCTTCTTCGGCATTTGTCCAGTTTTACAATGGCCTTAAGGTAAACCTTGAATAGGCAAGTCTACATCTTTTTTCATATAACACTAGTTAAATCTACATACTGAAAATTTAAGTCTTGGTATTTGTATCCATTTATAGTTAGATTGGCCAAAATATCACACAAAAAATGCATAACTTGTTTTCTTTTTTATAAAATGCATTTTTTAAATTTCTTGGTATTTTATGTATAGTCTTCTGGTATTGAAAGCCTTGCTGGCAATAGCAATTAGTTCCTTAGGATTTTAACTTATTCTGCATTTAGTATCTCCAAATTGTTTTTACACAAAAGAAATGTGAAGTAATCAGACTGAATTTCACTTTTCCCCACTTTTTTTAACTTATTAAATAGTAGTTAAAATAAAAGGAATAGTTAATGCAATAATTACATTTTTTTCCAGTCCAAAGGCAATAATGTAATAGAAAGCTCATAAAAGGAGTACTCTGACACAATTCTTCTCTCCTGATGCTTGAATAATGTTTGGTTGCTTCCAAGCCAAATTTTAAATAGTCTAAACAAACCCAAATTTCTTTGAAACCCCAATTCTCATTGTTTGTTTTTTCAGTGGTTTTCTTCTCGGTAATAAAGAGACTGAAATCTTAATAAAGTTGGGGAACTTACTTAAATTCAGTGATGAAGAAATTGGACCAATACTTAAGGAAATTGTTTGCCAAGGTACTTTAGAATGATTGTGCTTTAAGTATTATTCCATTTAAGAGGTGGAATTAAACTTCTTTAGAGCAAAACTGCCATATATGTCTCATCATTGGAATATGCTTTTATACAGTCTTAAAGGGAATTAGGTTTCTCATTAATGAGGCAAATAAATCTGAATTTATTTCCTAAAAAGACAAGATATGGATTAAAGTAATGGTGTATTAAAACACACTTGTGTGTACTTACCCACATTAGAGTATTTCAAAGTAATAGAAATCTTGGTCATCAAACTTATATTCATTAATTTCACACTGAGCACATATAAATAAATAGCTAAATTCAGCAGACTTGCTGAATCTTTCAACCTCATCTATTTACCTATTTTTTTGCTTCATTTATTGTAATGTTAGTATTGAATTTAACCATTTTTTTGGTTTATGAATCAATGCAAATTGGAGGCAAAATTTCTAATGCATAAAATTACTCATTTTTAATAAAGTGAAAAACTTTAAGGAAACAAGTGAAGCAGCCTCGCCCTACCTTCACTTATCTTCAAAACTTATCTTCAAATATCTTAATCTTGGTTAGAAAGAATAATAATGTGGTCACTAAGCATTAGGCAAATAACATAGTCCTTGTGGACATAGTAGGAATGGTACTCTGAAGAGGAAAGTTTAACTGACTTCCATACTTTACCACCTCCTTTTCTGTAGCATATGTTGCAAATTCGTATCGATCTATCTACATATATATTGCAATATATATGTTATATATTTGTATATTTTTATATTTGTCTAAATGTATTCATATATTATATATATATATATATCTATATCTGCATATTTGCAGAAATTTGGGGGTTAAGACTGAAGAAGTGTGATACTTTCTAAATGGAACACCTGCGATCAGAGTAAATCATTTAAAGACTTTTTATTCTATATTAGGTAGGATACAGAAAAAGGGGCCATCTGGGTAAAATTATGATCAACAGCATTTTGTCTCTGAAGTTTACAGATATATGCTCTTTCACTAAGGCTCTATTTAGGCAGAAATTAAATTCCCACTCTTATCGGCTGTGCAAGCTTTGATGGAGTCATGCCCAAAGAGCTTAATCCAGACAGCAGCATTTTGTCATCCACAAATCTCTTCTATTCTAATCTTTGGGTATGTTTAGAAATATAAATGTGGTATTTTCATAGGCTAGCCTGCAAATTGGAGGCATATCATGCAGCAGAAAATATGAGCTTATGGACTAGCATGGGGGAAGAGCTTAGATATTTTACTCTAAATTGACAAATAAGATGTTGATCTCAAAGGAATTCTTTGGCTTGCTATTGAATTGCTATTAAAGAAATGTATTACTGAGAAAACTGGTCCAAATTGAGATCCTTTAGGAAATAGAATGTCAGTATATCTCCTATTTTCACAATAAGAATCTCAACATTGAATTAAAAGTAAAGCAAAATAAAATCAATTTATAAAAAGTTTGTATTCTTGGGATACTTATGATGAAGGTCATCTCTACAGGAAGAAGCAACAATGATAGAATGTAGTGTGCTATGTAGATGTTCAGATAGAGAGAGCAGGTTGTAATATTATTACACAGAGTTCTTGAACAACTGCCTCTTGATAAGGTCTTGGGAGTAATTCAGGTGCTATCTACACAACTAAGGGTAAGAATTTTACACAAATGCAAGAGAGGAACATTACAAGATTCCGGTGGGAACAGAAGAGATGTTGGAAAACTGTGTTTCAGCATCAGGACTGAAAAATGAATGATGGAGGAAAAGGATGGATGGGACCTAAAAGACAAAGGCATCAGTCCCCTCCACCATCATTTTTATTTGTAATTATTTTAAATTTTATATATTTTTATTCTTTAAATCACAACCTCGGTAAATGGATTTTGGGACATCTCCCCCCCTTCCTTTTTTGCCCCCTTCATTCACTCAAACCCTTCTCTTTGTTGTTTGTCAGACTGTATTAAATCCATTAGTCTCTTTCTTTCTTTTTCTTTTTCTTTTTTTTTTTTTTGGAGACTAGGTCTCGCTATTTTTGCCTGTGGAACCGCAGGCTCTCGTTGCCTGGGGTACCACAGACTCAAGCAATCCCCAGCCTTAGCTTCCCAGGTAGCTGGGATTACAGGCGCAAGCCACCACGCCCAGCTATTTTTGTGGAACTAGGTCTCGCTACAGGCCCCAGGCGGGACTCAAACCTCGATCTGTAGCACCGGCAGCTTCATAGTCTGAAGCTTACAGGCACGAGCCACCGTGCCCGGCCTGCCATTAGCCTCTTTCTTTCCTATGGCAGTGTCCTTTCACTGGGCGAGGGACTGTGTACTTGAGACCAGGTGAACCATGCTGCCAGGTTTTCAGTGTTAACCTTGCATCAGGCAGTCAGTCTATATTTATTTGTGGTCTATGCCATGTTTTTCGTTGTAGGCTGTCTTCCCCAATCTCTTCTCTGTGTTGTTTTGCTGCTTTACCTTATGATTCTGGCATCTAGTTTAGGGGGCCAGATGCCCCTTAGAAACAAAGTTTCTCTGTGGATACCAGCATCTGTGAATGGTCATTGTAGATCATCTCCTCTGCCTCAGTTTGCAATGTTGCTATGGGGCCAATGCCCCCACTCTTTGGCCTTCCTCTCCTGTGGTGTTGGGAGGAGCACCTTGCTCTCCTAGATGGCATCTCAGAAATGAAGTCTTGGCTCTTCCAGACCTGGAAAGTGTGTAGGTGTGCATTTGTGACATCGTGTTTCCATAGTTATTTCTCCTGTCTTGCATGCACTGATTCCCTCGATATTCCATTTCCTGTGCCCAGCTCAGACCTGTGGGCTGGATTTTCACCTGGTCCCTCATCCATTCTATGATGGGCTTTGTATTATTTATGTTCATCCTCTGCCTGAAGGTTAGCTAGAGTGAGAGTGAAATGGAAAGGGCATTCCCATTCCCCCACCCCTGCCCACATTCCAGTACCTCCCTGCATAGGGATAGGACCCTGATGGCCAGGCAAACGATGTCCCAAGCCCCCTTGGGATAAGGTCTTGGCCGAACCATGCCTTGGCCCATTCAGGCTGCAGATGGTTGCCCCGTGCAACCGTTCACTCGTGGGTGGGACTAAAACTCCACCCAGGCCGCCCTCCCAGGCTCTCTGGGTACAGGGGGCCTACCCAGAGTCAAGTCACTGCCTTGACTCCCCACTGACAAAAGAGCTCCCAATGCCCCATATTTTTTTAAAATAATGGATTTACTATTATGTGCTTAATAAACATTCTGAGATACATAAAAGGTAGTTATGGCTGTGCTTAGATGTTGAGGATTGAATCCGAATGGGAAGTTAGCTGTAGAACTCTTATGCATTCATTCAATTCACTTGGGTGAATTGTATCTAAATCTTCTAAATTGTATCTAAATTCTTCCAAATAAATCATTTTACTCTAAATTATATGTAATTTCTTAGACAAGTTCCTATAAAAACAATTTATAATAACATAGGTAAACCCTGAAATAAAACACATATATCTTAGTGACTGCTGATGGTTTGTAATGATTTAATGAGCTTTTTTAATTTAATATTTTTGTGCCTATTTAGTGCTATCATAGTCATTTATTCAGGAAATTTGGAACTAGAAATGAACCATTAGAACAACTTGTCCCATTCAGTTTTATCTGTCTTCAATATGTGTACTTTATTTTTAGCTCAATAACTCTAATGTAAGTTCACCACTCATATCCATTTGGAAAGTAGAACACACACTGATAGCTCTTGATGTTTAGATATTTTCTCTTCTAATAATATTATAAATTAATTCTTAATGTATATAATGAAGTATGTTGGTTGAAATTTGTTTTGGATGTTCTTTAGGGGAATAACTATATAGTGCATTTTCAGATTTTTAACATATTTCAAAATGCTTGTGGAATTCATGGCAATATGCTTCAAATTATTTCAGTAACATGATCTTTCACTGAAAATTAAATCATTAAAATACTATTTTATATACATATATATCTACCGATCGATAGATAGATATGAATAGCCTATCTGCTATAAGTTACTTGGTGGGTCATAAATATAAAAGAGCATCCACCATTCTTCTTTTACCTCTGATTACACAAGCAACACTTTCAGATGAAGATACTGGCTTTTTATTTTCATATGAGGTTGTTTGTAATTATTTGTGTTTGTCCTATCTTTGACATCAAACATTAATCACTACAAGGGTCACCCTTTTATGTCTATCGCACAATTAAAGAAAATTTTCTCTTTCAGGCAAATCTAAATCACCTCAATAATATCTAAATGGAAGTAGGTATATTGAACCAAAAATGAATTTGGGGCATTCAAGATGATTTATTGCCTTAAATGATGTTTTACATTCTTTTTGGAAAGCAACTGTACTATAAAGTTATAAGTTCTTTTTATGCAACTAGAGTCTCTGGACTCAAATTTCATTCATGTATCCTTTGGAAAGCTAAGTACTATGTGTCAAACTTTCCTTATCTACAATATGGTGCTAAAAATCTTGGTAGGTCATAGAACTTTTGCAAATATTAAGGAAAGCAACATATTTAGAACATTTATTAGATACCTAATTCATAGTTGACATTAAGTATGTACTAATTATTATTTGATTTTCATAATGAAGAAATAATAATAAAATAATAGCTTGCTAATAATAGACATGGAAATGAATAGGAATACACAACTTCTCCTTCTATGCATACCTTCCTCTTATCCCTCCTTCCAAAGAGGTCTTGTACACTGAACTGTCTCAGAACCCATGCTACAACATCACTTTACACAAGTTGTTTTTTTAAAACAAAATTTATAATAAAAAACTAAAAATTATTTTTAATGAATTTCTTAAATAATTTCATCTCATGAGTTGTTTTCTTGACCCAAAGACCAGATTTCTGTAACATATACTGGATCAATGGTGTATGATGTTTCCCTAAATATTCATAAATGACTTATTTTGTAGAAAATATTTATCTAATATGATTGATCAGGAAGGTACTCAACATTTATTTGAGGCCTAAAAAAATTGAAGGAGCTCTGGGAGGAAGAGCAGGACTCAATCTTTTGTTCAAATATGAAATTGGATAGACAACTAATTTATAGTGACCTTTATTTAAACATTACATAAATATTAAGTGGCTATTAACTACCATACATTATACTAATACCAGTTGTGAGAAAAAAAAAAGATGTGTTCTCTCTCTTATTCAGCCTTCTTTATGTTTAATGAGAACAATAACCATGTAGATATCTATAAAATTCTAACTGTAGTAAGAACAAAGGTAGAAAAGGAGGATTTTGCTTCTTGAGAGATTTTATAAAGGGGGTTTACTTTCACAGAAATAACTTTCAGAAAGACTTGAGAAGTGAGTAGAAGTTACCTACATAATGACAGAATAAAGATATTTAATGTAAATACAGGGATATTTTCAAAAGTCCTGAGGAAGAGACTATTTGACATTTGGTTGTAGATAGGTAGATGGTGGGGAGGTGAGGGAGAGTTGGAGGGGGAAGAGGGAAGAACAGAGAGAGAGATAAGATGGTTTTGTGAAGTTGTGAAGTTCAGAAGACAATGGGAGGGAATAGGAGAATGAAAATTAAAAAAGTAATTATCCTGGGTTGTTTGAAGTGAAATATTGGAGGTTGTAAGGGAAGTGATTTTGTTCTATATTGGTTTATGGAATATGAAAGTTTAAATAATGATATCCATGTATACGGTTTTCATAACTGGAGGGATGACTATTTAACTCTGCCGGAGAAGGACTTCTAGATAATGTCCAGGATTTTAAGAGTGCTAGGTTTAAGACAAATGACTTTTGCTCATCCACAAGGAGATGTCGAGCAGCTGAAACTAAAAAACTTGATTGAATGAGGATAGAATCCTCTCTGGTAGGCAGACTTTGAAATGAGAATTTCAAGTTCTAGCTGATGAGTTAAAATTTCTCAGTAAAGTAAGCTTTACTGGTAGTGAGTGAAGGCAGAGGTATAGGAAAGAGGTAGGAAGGATGCCCAAAGAGAAAAGGAGAGATGTTAGGCAAGTGAAATTAATCTTTGTTGCAGTGAATAGATCAGTAGATGCATGAGTTGGTACCGACATGGAAAAGACTGCAGAATGCAAATAAAGCAGTAAGTTCTCTACCTTGTGATTTGGTCATACTGATCCAAATACTAGAAATATGGATTGCTGTAAAATTCAATCATGTCACTGAATTATGAAAATGGGTAACCCTATGCTGATCATGGTCTGTGTTGGTTACATTTTAAATTAATCATGCCATTATGTGGATCAAAGTCACTTTTTTTCTGATTAATGTTGAAAAAACTCATATACTTTGATGAACTGAGCTGAAAACAATTTCTAGTTTTTCTGCTACTAATTTGCATTGACATTTTTTGGGTTGTTGTTTTAAAAATGCTGTTAGATTGTATGACAACATTCAAAAAGAGGCTAAGAATAAGGGTCCAAAATATTTGTGGTTTAAACTCAATCCTTTTTCCCAGTCTCTGAACTCTAGAAAGTGAATGGGTAAAGAGATTATTTTCTAAATCTCTAGATCCATTGTAACATAAGTGAAGAAAATTGATTGTTCACTACAAGCCTTTATTCATGCATTGAAATATACCTTTTGCTTTAGGATAAATCAATTTGGGTTTCATATCTCTCAAGATGACATTCATAGAAAATAGAGTTCTAACCTATCTATGATATTTAGACTTTATGAATATTATTTCAACAAAACTAATATCTGAATATTGTAATCACTTTTCAGACGATATCTCTAGTCTTTAATGCACCTAACATTCAAAATGCAAACTAAGCAGATCCCAGTAAGTCAGTTACCATCTATGAAATGTGTGTGTAGGAAAAAGACTGAGCTTATTGGTAAGCTAAGAAATGAAACAGATCCAGCATTTAATCACATAAGTCATTTCTTAAATGCTAAAACATATTTTAGAAAAACCTGATTTGAACATCTTCCAGTTCCAAATAGAGGCTGTATGGGCAGTGAGACTGCCTGCCAGTCAGATGTCATTTATCAACAGTCATTCCTTCAACATGTGAATATAAAGGAAGAAAGCAAAGAAACAGGCATAGCTGCAACAAAACAAACCCTTCAAATCTGACTGCTGAATTGAGGCTGCCAGAAGGGGAGAGTAGGAAGCAAAGGAGGAATGAGACACAATGGAAGATGCTGGTGGATTGTGGCTGCACTGATGGTAGGTGTGGTTTGGTGACAGTTCTGAAGAGGTGTGAACCTGTACCTCTAAATTATATGTAGTGTTCTAAGCCAATGTTTCTCAATAAAAAACATAAAAAAATTGTTGACCTTTTCTAACATTTTCGACAGATAACACCATGATATGTGTGTATTATTCTCCCAACATGAGCTTTGTCCCAAATTAATTTAATCAAATAAAAAGGAGAAATTGATATTCTATTACTAAACTCTGATCAGATCACTGGCACTGAAGAAAAATATTTTTTATAACTCATTGGAAAATTGGTTATTAATTTCTTGAATTATCACTGGCATGTTCACTGGAATTTTAGATTAATTGTGTATTTCTCTCCTATCTTTATTTTCTTCGTCCTTGTATCATTTAATTAATTAAATGTTTTAATGTCTACTTTTCAAGCATTACTTATCTGAATGTATCACTCTGAAGACCCATGTTCAGTAATATAAATATATGTTTATGTGAAAGTATTTTTATACTTTAAATTAGAGGTAGAATTGAGAGACTACTACTCTGCAAATGGCATCTATTTTTTATGTGTGGGTGTCTGGGAGAGGCTCACAAGAATGTGATTGTGGAGGGTGGAAAAAGGCAGATGAGTCAGTTGCTCAGGCTGAAAAGCAAATCAACATGTACCTCCCTTTTGTGTGGAGGGTTATGTTTTAAAACAATGAAAATCTGTCACCACCAGGAAAACTAAGTAATTGCGCTAACCTGCTAAAGACCCCTTTGTACTCTTTAATAGATTCAGAGCATGAGCTTCATTTCCACCCACAACAGCATCCTCACAGGTGCAAATAACAACAAACATCACATTACTTGAAGTTCCATGGTTTTGCTCATTAGGAAGATGGGGGTGGGGGTGAGGGTGGGTAGAAAGCCAAGATGCATTTGTGAATCTAAACAAATATCTCATATAACTAGATTAAAAATATACATCTAAAGCCATGATCCATTTATTAAATACAACACTGATTTTTGTTCTTGTAAAAATAAATATATTTCATAGGTAACCCACAGATTTGAACTTATTTCAGTGATGTTAAGACTCTTAACTTATTTCATACTGGTGGCTTCCTCTTTCAGATTTTTTATTTTTCTTTCTTGGAAAACAATAGGTGTTAGGGTATTTTTCTATGATCAGAAGAGCAAAACTTTCACAAATTGATCTCAAAAACAGAGAAGAAAATAAAACACGTCACTGGTGTTAGTTTCCCATGACATTTAGATATAGAATATCACCTTCATTTAGTACTCTGACAAGTAAAAATGATTGTCATTATAATTCTATATTAATAGTCCTAGACATTTGTTGGAACTATAGTTACTAAGATGATTTATGAACTTTTGAAACATATGCTCTTCATTATTTAATAAAGATATTTTTCTGCTACAAAAATGTCTTACTTTTCAAAGTAGAAGCACTGAGGACAATTGCTATGTTGTACAAGTATGACAACTTTATTAAGGAACACACTCTTTTGATTGTTGTCTCAATTAAATGCACTGTTTATCCCTTTGAAAAGCATTTAAATAAGAGAGGAAAATATTGCAAACAAAACACTATAGACCTATGTAAAATTGCTAGTAAAAATTGCTATAAGAGTGTTCATGAAAAGGAAATAGATATGAGAAGATCCCATTAATTTCTTCCCAGAATCCAAAGCTTTTATATCAACTGCTAATGTGACATCTTTATTTGATGTCTAACATGCATATGATACCAAACATAGAAAAATGAGCCCTAACTCTTTTCAAATATTCTCCTCTAGTCTTATACCATGTATAAAATACCCACTTTTCCCAGGATAAAAATTTTCATAGTCACCTTATGTTTCCCTTTTCCTCTTGTACACCACATTAGTTAGTCCTTCAAGTTCTGTGGACTCTATCTTATCCATGATGCAAATTCTAATTCTCCATTTTCTTTTACCTGGGTGAAGGGAATCATCTCCTAACTAATCTCCCATTTCCACCACTGATCCCCTTTAGGGACTTCCAGTAAGTGGGCAAAGAAGTTGTTGAAACTAGAGCCTTATGTCACTGCTCAACTCCAAACTCTTCAGAGCTATCCCATTTTTCTCTGAATAAAACCACAAGGTCCTACAACATTTGATTGTCTAGATTTTTCCTATGATCTCAGTTTCTTTAATTCTGCATCTTGATCATTATAACAGAGACATCCTTGTTTTCTCTGTTCTTCAAACAGTAGAGATGAGTTTCTAACTCAGGAATTCTGCTTGGACTACTACTCTTCTTCCAAATACCTTCACAGCTTTCCTTTCTTATCTGAGAAGCCCGGTTATAGCTGTTCTTTCTATGTTGCTAGACTTAGTCAGCTATTGTAAAAGGTAAGATACATAAACAGATAAAATAATTCAACTGCAGTAGATGCTTGCCTCACCATAATAGTCCAAGTTAGGTGATACTGGTGGAAAGAATTCTTATTGATGATACACATCATGTACTGATTCCAGTCTATCTCATGAGTCAATTCTTCATAAAGCCAGGGACCATGGGACTGGGGGATGATTTTGGAAGAAACTTTTGCCACAAATATGTTTCTATATTCTATAGCTCCATAGTGAAAAAAAATAACATTGTTAAGTGGTTCTGAAAGGCTGAAAACTTTGCATATATATCTGACCCAGATCACTACAAATATTTATATCTAGTCCTTTACACAAAAGTTTTCTTATCCCTGGTTGAGAATTTAGGTCACAGATTAAAGCTAGATTAAATGGGTTATCTAAATGTCCATCACATATTTTTTTCTTTCTTTTACTTATCTATTTGAAAATGAAAAAAAAATCCTCATTTGTGAGCCGAAGATGCAGTATGTTGGCCTGAAGATATGGTATATTGATCCTTATCCCTAGCCATTCATGTACATGTAGATAAAGGTATTTTCTAGACTTCAATTACAATGATATAATGGCCCTTTTAAAAAACACAAGACATTTTAAACAATTTTGAAACCCTGCCATTTGCAACAACACAGACAGAACTGGAAGGGATAAATTTCTAGTGAAATTTAAGTAAGACAGAAAATGACAAGCTGCGTTGGAATATAAAATGTATTCGGATGTAAAAATAAACATTGGAAAAACAAAATAAAGGTTTAGACTACAAATACAAAATATTGGTTACCACTAAGGGAAGGGTGGGTGGTTAAATCAATAAAAAGGATCAATTGTATGGTGAAGGATGGGAACAAGAAATTTGGAAGTGAACAGCATGTAGTAAATACAGAAGTTAATGTACAACATTGTTCACCTGAGACTTATATAATGCCATAAACCAATGTTACTCCAATAAAAAATAAAACTGTCATTGAAAACCCTCACCTATTAAAATGGTGTGGTTTTTAAAAGGGAATAGGAGAGAAAACACTTGTTTACACTTTGATGGTTAAAGATTCTCTAACTGGCATGGAATCTAGCAATAAATTGGTAGGCAAAGGAAACAAAAAAAAGTTAGTAGTCAAAGTACTATAGTTTGATTTTGGTAGTCAAAAGTACAATGTAGGGCTTGATGATTATTGTTACTTGCACTTAATTTTTACTTTAGTAGCCTGCAGGGGGTGGTATAAAGAAAACAATTGCTGTGCAATTCAGAGCAATGAATACTGGCTAAAAGGGGCTTTCCCCCATAAATCCTGCTAAAGCTTAAGGCATACAGCACCTGTCACTTTAAATATCTCTCTGAATTTGTGGTCCTTACAATTGTGCCAACTAGCATGATAAAAATAGCTTCCTCCTAATAGAATTTATTTTGTGTTAAACTTCTGACATATTAGCAAATAATAAAAATATAAGACTCTAACAAGTCAAACCAGTGACTATTCTTTTGAAAATAGGAAAATTAAAACTTTCCTTAGTAATTGGGAAATACATATTTGGGTGGAAAAAGGGACATGGAAACTGAACTTGCCAACAGTCATAAGGTGAATGTTCCTTTCTTCTCATATGAGTTGAATTAATATCAGGTGGTGTTTAACTTAATGATAAGACATTGGAAAAGAACTGACAGAGTTGTATTAGACCAGTATTCATACTGTTTATCATATCTATTTTTGAGTAACAGATGAGATGGAGAAATTTTATAGGGTTTTAGTGTGGTCAAAATACTGCGGATAGTATGTCTTCAATTCAGGACAACAACACATATCTGTTGAAAGTTTGCTATGGGACAGGCAGGTTCCTAATGGATATGGACGTAGATGTTATAGTCTCTCCAAATAATAATTTATGGTTTGTGTGTGGCTGTTTGATTTACCTAACACCATTTGTTGAGGAGACTTTCCTTTTGCCAATGTGTTTTCTGTCCCCTTTGTGATATATTACCTCTCAATAGATGTGTGGATTCATTCCTGGATTCCAAATTTTATTCCAAAGTTCTCTGTGTCTACTTTTTGTTGTAGTACTGTTTTGACTACTTTCGTTTTTCAGTATAGTTGAAATCTGGAGTGTGATACCAACTACTTTTCCTTGTTTTTGTCAAGACTATTTTGGCTATTCAAGGTCTTTTGTGCTTCCATATGAATTTGAGTATATTCTATTTCTTTGAAACATGCCCTTGGAGCTTTGATAGGACTGTATTGAATCTGCATATTGCTTTGAGTAAGACGGCCATTTTAATGATATTAATTCAGTCCATTAGTGGGAATATCTTTCCATGTTTTTTTGTGTTTTTTTCTTGTAACAATGTATTAATTTTTTCAACATGCTGGTCCTTCAGTTTCTGTGTTCAGTTTACTCATAGGTATTTAATTTTTTTTTACAATTATGAAAAAATATTTTCTTGATTTCATTCTCTTCTAGCTTTTACTGTTCATATAAAATACAACTGATTGTTATAGATTGATTTTGTTCCTGCCACTTGCCTGGGAATAGTAAATTAGTACAGTCAAGTGGCAGGAACAAAATCAGTGCACTCTTTAGGGTTTTCTAGGTATATTACATGTCATTGCAACTAATGATAATTTCACTTCTCTCTTCCCAATTTGGATTCACTTAATATATTTTTTCTTGGCTGGCTGCTCTAATTAGGAATTTCAATGCAATGTTTAATAGTCATGGTGAAAATAGATATCCTTGTCTTTTACCAGATCTTAACAGAAATGTGTTCTTTCAACACTGAGTGTGATACTGGCTTCAGATTTATCTTCTATGATCTAAAAAAAGCAAGAGCCTTTAATGTATAGGAATCAACACCTAGAAAGCCCATTGTAAATGCAATGTTTTCATCACTGCAAATACAATCACCATCATAGAAGACTACTTAGGTAATGTTAGCCTGGGTATCGAGTGATATAGGTTCAAACTTCCAATGTGCTTTGGTAGCCTTGGGCAATGTATAATGGAATTGCTCTACAGTGACTTCATCTGTAATATTGGGGAAATACTTGTCTCATAGGTATGAGTGAATAGGTACATATTAGATGCATAGATGGACAGATAGATAAATGGTAGCTACAAAGTAGATCCTATATGGTAACATTTGGAATAGAATTTTCAATAAAGAAATATTTCTTTTTTCTTCCATTTTATCCTAAGATTGAATTAACCAAAAATACCATATCATATAAAAGAAAAGATAAAATACCTTTAGTAGTGGTTTTTTATAAATAATAGAGATGTTTGTTTTAACACTACTCCATATATTAATAGCTACTTCACTAATTTCAATAACTTTTGGCACTGAACACATATACCAACTTACCTTTGTTGATAACATTCAATAACCAGAAGGGCCCCTATATTTGTAAGAAGCAGATTGCCACATTAGATCTCAGTACTGTCAGTCACAGTCTCATTAAATGCAATAAAAAACACATTTTACTCTAGTGTTTCATAGGAAATATACTTCTTGCTCTCTTTTATTAAAGCAATTAGAGTGTGAATTTTTTTCCTATCTGTGCCTTTGGCTATTGGGTTTTTAAAATTCATTGGATGATCATGTATCTCCACAGACTTAACATCTGCAAAATAAGTCTTAATCAATTATTGGCTATTCATAGAACAGCAATTAGCATATGTGTGTAAATATATGGTTTGGACATCTAATTGTTAAAATCACAACAAATATGTATTTTTATTTGCAATGCATATCTTATTATAAATGTTTTTAATTTATATTACAGGTGTATTTTATTATACAATATTAGAGTACTTGGAAATGAATTCATTATGTAATCCCACCTGATTTAAATTAGCAGAATCCTCCCAGTAGCATGTATAAATGTCTTCTCCCAGCTGTGTGCTTCTCTGTGACAGGACTGTATGTGAGAACATATTTCAAAATGATCAGTGAATTCAATGTGAGCCACCTATGAATGGATAACTAAATTAAATGAGAAATAATTTTAAGACTTGCTTTATTCTATATTGTACACAAGAATTCCTGAACTACCCAAAGAGATAATTTTCTTTCCTACATTGTTATTTTCAAATGTACAGGTTTCAGTACATCTCTGATTTAGTTTTTTAGACTATCCGAATAACTGTCAGAGAGGACTTGTTTTCCTGCGTGTGTTGTATATATGTGAGTGAACAGTTTCACTTAACTCCTCAGATATAACCAGACTATTGGAAGTTTTTCAGAACTGAGTTTTAAAATATGAAAAGAACCAAATGGTTTTGACTATTTTAAAATGGAAGAGGAATATTGTTGGGGGCTACTATGTTCCCTGCCCCCAGTTAATGAGGAACAGAGCCAAGTAACCAGGTGTGAGACTACATAAGAAGAAACGCACAGGGAAAGATGCTTCCTTCTGAGTTTTGGAGTTATGCCTAGGACTTGGGGAATGTAGAGGAAACATATGTGAGTAAAGATATGTGGAGTCACATGGAAGACACATGAAGAGGCTGGCAATGGCAGCCATTACCTTGCTATGTACTTCGATTTTGTGCCTCTCATCTCAGACTTGCCTGACCTCTTTTACCCCTTACCTATGGTTCCCAACTAGAAGGTGCCTTAGACTTGTGGCAAGCTTTAGTGACCCTACTTTAGGACAACCCTAATTGACTGGGCATTTACCCATGAGGAAGCTAGTAACTTTGAATGTTTTATTGGAAAACTACTATTCTTTCTTCTCTTTCTATGCACAGTAATCATATTCAATTTCTTTCACAGAAAGAATCTGCTTTGTCTTGGTGAGCATGGATGGCCAGGCCTCTTTAGAGCAATAAGCATTTGGGGACTGGAGTGTCCCTTGGTGACCTGCTAACAGCACTCAAATACCTGTTTGTCTAGAAAAGAAGGAAACATTTAAAATGGTAGATGTCAGTGGCATAATCTTAAATGATACAGCCCCAGCCCACTCATAGGAATATATGTTTGATCTTAATAACAAGTAGTTGCCACAGGACACTCATACATAAAGATAGAAGGGAAGAAGACACTTCAACTTTTTACCATCTTCGATGCCTATGGGACAAATGGTGAAAGAATAATTGAACAAGGAAAGCTGGAGACAAAAAGTGAAGCTTATGCTGTATTATTTTTAAGAAAGTGTTTTGATAGAAACAAAGATAAACATTGAAAATTATGTTGTGTAGATTAAGAAATTGTGTTCGTGATGGAAGAGAAAATTGGGCAAAACAAGTGATCCAAACTGAGGATTTTCTACTGAAAGGTTATCAGTATTGTCAGTTGTCATATTAGGCAGACAGCAGATGCCATTTTATATGGGAACATAGTTTCCCAAATTCCATATTGCATTTTACATTGTATTAGTTGTGCATCTGATTAGTGCTATTGAAGAAGTAAGTGAGCCTATAGTGTTAACACATACAGGAAGACATTTTAAAAGTCTGGAGCTGTCTGGAGGTTTCTGGAGAGAGGCAAAGTCAAAGGTGAGTAATGAAGAAAAAACAAGAAAGAGATGGGAAGGGGACCAGAGGTAAAAGGAGGTTGAGAATGCAGGCAATCGGAGGATGCCTCAAAGAGAGGAAATTACAGCACACAATTTTAATTAGATATGACCTGAACCTTTTATAATGGAATGGCAAAGGTGAAAAAGATGTAAAAAGGTATGAGTAGGAAGGAAATTAAGAAGAAAGTTAAATTAAAGTAATAAATAAATATTTAGCAGATTACATTAGTTCTTTCCCACAGAATGGGTAGTGCATTGAATAATTTAACCCTCTAAAAGTTATCAACACTCTTTGGGCTCCATTAGTTTGAATTTAAATATATCAGAATATTCAGCATTTCTCAGTCATCAACCTAAAATGAATAAATGACCTATGATGATCTTGGAGTAACTGACCCTGAATTTATGATAAGGTGATATAGACAATACTATTTTCATGCCTTACAGGAGTGTATTGTCTAGTTTCATGAGAAATCTCTTCAACTAGCTATTTTTAAAATTATGTTTTCTCCTTTACAAATCATTACTATATAACTTTAATTTCCAGCCCCTACCACACTAGCAACTGCTTCAGGGATGACACCAGAGAATTCAGCAGCAAAAGACCACTGATCAGTGAGTGTTCTAGACTTCATCAGATATAGCAGATGGTAGCCCAAGGAGACTGAAAAGCAACATACTTGGAAAATGTGGTTTTGCTTGTTGATTAAAATGAAGATGGGTAATTTTCAGCAATCCCCTTAGAATTCTGTGGCAATCAGAGTCTCTATGCCAGTTCTTTCCAGTCAGCAAAAACATCAAAAAGCCCCTGTGGTGAAGCTACCACTGTTACACCTTAGGTAGGAATTCATTTACTGAAGCTGACTTGCGTACTAACACTTCCTGTTTCAGAGATAAGGTGTCCAAATTGGAAGTATAGAAGAAGACCAAACATTTTTTTTTTAATTGTAACTTACTTCTGATTCTTGAAACATTAATGTTCTTTTTTACCAGCCATGCTACCTCAAATTGATTAATGCAGATTAGCAAGTTAATAACAAATCAAAACAAAAAAACCTAATGGATTTCAGAATTGATTTGTTTGACTGTCATAGATGAGTTTGAGGGAAAAAAAATAGCAATTATGACTAAAATGTAATTCAACTTTTTAAACAGATGCTTCTATTTGTAGTAAGAAAAAAGCCAAATCTTTCTCCAATCATTTGAACAGGACTATACCATAAACAAGTGTAAAATGAGTTATCAGATTTTTCTTTCCCTGTTTACTCAATATCTTTTGTTTCTAAGTAAAAATTATATACAGACAGTAAGACCCTTTGCCAGCAAGGTTGGTACCCCATTGCCAGGTTTACAATGCTCCCTTCCTACTACTGTTCCTTCTTTAAGTGTTTAGAAGTATATTCCTATTGGGATGATCTGCATAATTATTCAGTTTTTCTTTATTCTGACCAACTGACCAACTTTCCAGGAAAGAGGGAAGAGGAAGAGCAGATAAAAGAGGGGGGGGGGAATAAAACAAGAAAAAAAGAAATGAATTATCTTTGCAAACAGCTAATCATGGTAAAAAATCACAGAGAACAAAGGGAGTGTAGGAAATTACTTGTAAGTATAGACGAATAAAAATATGATATGTTCTACTGGATAAGGGGTAAAGAAAATAAAAGCTAGCTGGTGGTAAAACAAGTAGGCTGGAAAGACTAATGGAAATAAAACCCAGCAAGGCAAGGCATTTTAGTAGGTCCCACAAGGAGAAGGAAAAAGAATGAACTTGGCCGTATCTAACTGAATGTGTTAATGAGCCAATGTCAAGTATAAAATGCTCATGGCCATTTTTAGCAACTCTCAGATCATTCTATAATTCAGGGACTGTCTTTAGTATCATGACCATTCCACTTCTTCCTTCTTTTTCCACAATCTTTCACAGAGATTTCATCCCAATTCAAGTTCCTGAAGATCTGGTTTTCCAAATGGATTATTTACTGACCACC
Organism: Uropsilus gracilis; assembly: GCA_004024945.1. Taxonomy (NCBI): domain Eukaryota; kingdom Metazoa; phylum Chordata; class Mammalia; order Eulipotyphla; family Talpidae; genus Uropsilus; species Uropsilus gracilis. The sequence continues at coordinate 66,058 of PVHY01002388.1, read as the reverse complement.
CTGCCTAGCACAAAGAATTGTAATACCAATGTCTCAACTTATGGGCACAGATATTATGTTGCCTTTTATTTTCATTTTTAATCTCACTTCAGACATAAGGCCTATAGCTACAATATCAAGAATAGATCAATGTCAATGGTAGCAAAGGAGGTCAAACTGAATGTAGAGAGAGCTTGAGGCGAATAAAAATCATATCAAGGTAGCAGGTCATCGTAATTCCACTTCATGAATACTTTACAAAGCAGGGACTGGTGGTCCCCAAACCATTTAAGACCTTTATTGCTTGCCAGACAGCCTGCACAGAATCTTGACTATCAAATATTAGCACCTTGAGGGCTCTCCAATTTTGGTAGAGTTTTCAGTTCATTTGTTGTTCTGTCTTTAGAAAAAGCATTGAGTTTATAATAGAGACTTTGGAGCCCTGATATGTTCATTCTTTATACTAGAATCTCATTTGTAACTGGTGAAATAAACACAGACCTCCAGACTGCTGTGGATAATGCAGTATAGAGGTATCATTCAGCACATTTCAAACACATTCTGATACATCTACTGAATAAATATAAAAAAAAATAAAGAAAAAAGGAATGAAAGACAAATGAAGGAAAAAAAGAAAAGGCAGGTAGGGATGATAAAGGATGGATGGAATAACAGACAAAGGAAGTAAACTAGAGAAAAACTTAATAAGAGAATGGGAATTAAGGCTCTATTAAATTTAACTATAGTGACACTGAGCTGTAAAATTCAATTTTTCAAAAAGGCCATATTGGTTTGTCCTAATAACCAAATGGACTGTCAATATTACATTCACATCGACATGCTTTTCAATGTTTACATATAATTCAATGGCTATCAATAAAATCACTCTACTGCTGAAAAATTATCCATAGCCTATTTCCATAGTTAAAAAATGGCTAAGGGAGGGGCTGGGCATGGTGGCTCGTGCCTGTAAGCTTCAGCTTATGAAGCAGACGGGACTAGGGATAATGGTTCGAATCCCACCTGGGGCCCATAGTGAGACCTAGTTCCAAAAAAATAGCTGGGTGTGATGGAGCATGCTTGTAATCCCAGCTACCTGGGAAGCTGAGGCTGGGGATTGCTTGAGTCTGTGGTACCCTGGGCAACGAGAGGCTGTGGTTCCATGGGCAAAAGTAGTGAGACGTAGTCTCAAAAAAAAAAAAATAATAATAATAATAATGGCTAAGGGAGAATGCAGAATAGGAAGATGGGAATGGCTGAGCCAAGACATGGATTTGAGCCATTTGCAAAATGAACTTTATAGATGTCATGATACTGAAAATTATTTGGCATACTATTTTGAATTTATATGTGATATTTCATATTAGTGAAATAAAGTATGGAAAATCTGTTTGTAAAAGTACTATCTATCCTACATTATATTTGACTGATCTCTATCATTTGTAAATCTATTTTTAAGTTTATACTGACATCTTCCCAATAATGAAATATAGCATCTACACAATGAGTACCTTAAATGTGATACTTTAATTTAGTATTACATATACACATTGTATACACATATACACATGCAAACCCATACACAAAATCCATTCCTTAATGAACACTTAATCACCTGTTTCTCTTTGCTTCTTTTTCTTTTATTTGATTATTTCCCTTTCATTTTATTTTTAATATTAAACATTCTACTACTAATTTTTAAAGGCATGGGAAATATTCTAGTTAAATAAAAAAATATAGTCCTCTAGTTTTTATAATTCTGTGGAAATTTTGCATAGAAATATATTTGAAACAGACAGAGAATATATAATGTTAACAATTATTGTCTGATTAATGGTGGATTTGAAGTGATTTTAAATTTTTTTCGTAATGCTTCTGTGCATTTTCTAAATTTACTATCATTTGGAAATGGTCTTTAAAATATATCATTATTTAATGAGAATATATTTCTGGTCATGTTATTCTTATCCAAACAAAACCCGATACAGATGATTAAACACTGTTTTCAAGACTGATCAGTATTCTCTAGCAACCTTCAAGAGGACCAAACTACTTACTTTACCTATTAGAAATTGTGTGTGGATTTAAATACATATTCTATGCTCTTATAACCAACAGTCTAATATAAATCAACCCCATCATAAGGATACAAACATGTTGGGTCAAATTATAAATCCAAAGTTACAATTAAAATTTAGTGATAGAAATTGCTTCTCGAAAATATGAAAATGATTTTATTTCTTTTTTTTTTTTTGACCCAGAAACTCAACTTGGGTTCAGTTATTGAGCAGAATCTTAGGATGATAAAAATAGGGTTGATATCTAGTCCATAGGAACATTACTTCAATAAAGTCACAGATTGGCATCTTTTAGAGTATTTATAATATTCACTAAGGCAAAAGTAAAAGGAGAAAAAAAAAAGAGAAAGGTTAAAAAATATTTGGACATATAAGAAATCTAACTTTTTTTTAAAGTATGATTTTTAATGAAAGTCAGATAATATGTAATTCTGAAAATTGGTAAGATAAAGTAAGAAATGCTCCTTCCTTTTTTTCCTAAGTTATGGAAGATTGTGCAAGAATTCCTTGTGGTGGAAGATCCATCTTCCCTTTGTTCTCACATATGCAGCAAAATGTCTTTTTGTTAAATTGCCTCCCTTAAGGAAGCTCTCAAATTTCATTTCAGCTGGATTTAATATATATGATATTTGAGAGAGTAAGGAGGGGGTGCATTTACTGTAATTTTCCTTTAGAATATTCCTGGCACAAAGCCAAAGGTTACGCTATAAAATCAAAATACAATCCCTATGTCTAAGATGCTGTACCACTCTTGAGGAAACTGCCTACTCTAGGGTGAAGCATGCTTTCATCTGTTCAAGAGCAAAAGGAAGAAGAAAAACATACAAAATCATGATAGAAAATGGAGATGCAGTTAAGGAGGTAAACATGCTAAACTGTTGCATCCATAGCACAATCCTTAACTCCTCTGTCTACTGGAGGCAGATGGTTTGTGTAACTTCCAACTGAGCCTGTAGATGAGTGTCCACTCAGGAAAATTTCTATCCCAAATCATCACAGGAGAGTGGCTATTCTGTGATTTCACTTTTGAAGCTAACTTTGCATAATATTCCATGACTTTGAGAAACAGGAATTCCTGGCAAATTCATTGTCTAAAATATCCTAAGTGTTCTACAAGTTTTTGTATTAACTAGTGCTACAGTAAAAAATAACAACTACTGAAGCGAGATTTAAGTCTACTTTTTTTTTTTTTTTATTATATAGTCAGGAGATAAGGTTGTTTTGTAAAGTGTCCAAAACCAGTAATGAAAATGACACACCAGGAGATGACTTCCTGTTGCTACCGTAAAGTCAATGTGTCCCTGAACTGGCCTGTTGTTTTACTACTGGATGGAAGAAAGATCACTGGGCAGGCTGAGAAATGAATTACCCTGCCAGGCTGCTGTGTCAGACTGCTCTAGATATTATACATGTCTTTTATTTTTTTTTCTTTAAAAAAAAAAAAGGAAAGAAAAGTTCATTCTTCGGCAAAGGGGGATATTTGGGTCATTAAATTTCTGCCTGGACAATCTAAACAAGGGGAGGGGTGGGCCTTGTTCAGTCATGACGGTGGTTGAAATCCAGAGGTGGGCTGTGAATTGTTTTATCTGTCCTGCTAGAAGACTTCCTTCCAAATGCTATTTTCTTCTGAAAATGTAAAAGGTATTTTATAAAGACAGGAGTTTCACAGATCCTCAGACTCTCTTCATGTGAACTCTGACATAAGAGCAAGAAATAAAAATTCTTTATTCTGTTAAAAAACTACTGCTCCATCATGCTCCATCAAATGATATGTATGACTGTGTAGTTTGTGTAGCTTGTTCATTTGTGTGTACCATGTGGGCATGCATCTATGGAGCCCCACTTACTCCTCTTGACTTCTCAATACTATAAAAATATATACTTTGCTGCCTTTGTTTTTGCCCAGTCCTTCTAATAGCTCTTAAATTCACAACATAGAAAGAAGCATATAAATAGCTTAATATATTGAGAGAAGGGAGGACAGAAGAATGTGGGTTTTCACATATAATTTTGTAATGATAGGAAAACTAAATAGAAATGAAATGAAATAACTCTTCTTCATGGCACTAAGAGGATAGAAGTTGGATGAACATGTGTTTCCAAATGAACTCTGGTAATTATTTGTCCTTCACAAATCATTGTTTGAGCACATGTTTATCATTTAAGTTGACAAGAAATCTTTAATCAAGCCAAATAGTACTGGGAAGAGATTGGTACCTTACCAAATTTTGCAGTTTTGGGGGGTTTTCTTTTTTTTTTTTAAGTCATGATTTAGTACCTGTGAAAATAGGAGGTTGCTATTCTAGCAAGATTGATTTCTTCAAGTTCATCCTTGCCAGACTCATTTGACATGTACAAACACAATCAATATAGTTACACCACAGGTAATCACTCATTAGAAGGACTCCATCCATTCCAAGTGCTGTATATATCAATTTATCATTTCATTTTCAAGCAAGTCAGAATGATGTTTGCCTTCAGTGGCATCATCTGAAGAGATAAGGTTAATACCAACTTAATTTTACTTTAATCATGATTTAAATGAAGTAATTCAATGAGCATGAAAGCCTGCATATTTTGCTGTGGAATGCAATCAAAAATTGTCTTATAACTATGATTTTGAAGGAAGTTTTCGTACTACTTTATTTAGTATATTACCTTTTATGTAGTTTAGTAGGAGACTAGCACACATGGAGTCTGAGCTGCGCAGGTTGACAGAGTTGACATTCACCTCTGACCTTCCATTTTATTTTGTTCAAAGTCTTGTGAGTAATATCAGTGGTTTTGTCCAGGACTTTTACTGTCCTGTCTACACAATGTAATTTTGATAACAAAAAAAAAATGTGAACTCTTATTCCTATTGCCTCTTGCTTACTACCTTTCTGTGAGAGTCCTTTCATTATCTGGGAATCAAATCTTTTGTTATCTGTAGGATTTTCACAGATTTCAACGGGAGAGTGAGTTATTCCTTGGTGGTTTTGTAGCACCCTCAACACTCTGTAATAGAATTTTTCATTCTAGTGTCTAATCTTTGACTAGATACTGGTCTACTGTCCACAATATTTGAGCTATTGCTTAAATCTTATAGTCATGTATGAAGCATTAGCAGACACATAAAATATACTACTGATATTAATAGTCATCAATAATTTATGTTTGATAAACATGTATCCGCTGGTGAAAATACATTTTTCTTTACTGTGGTTTTTCTTGGGACCCTATGTTCCATGTGTCAATGGCAGTATTTGTTTTCAAGATCTGGATCATGATGTGCATAACTCTCTAGAATTTAGAATGTATTTTCAAAGTAAACAACACTCTGGGAGCTGGCTGGCATAAACCTATGGCGACAACCATAATCTGCATTGAGTACAAGTTAGAGAATGACAAAGTAGTAGTCTAAATATGTTTTTTTTTCATTTACTATTATTTATCATTTACTCTTAATTTCTATTTTCATTCATTGCTAATTCTGTGCTAGACAATATCTGGGCATAATTATTGCTCATTAAATTTTTGTTGAATAGATTAATATATGAATAGGTAAGCAAATTTCACTATAGAGTTATTAAGTCAGTATTAGCCTGGGTTCCAGTGCTTTCTTGATAGATTTACCTGCCATCTCTCTCAGTGGTTATTGTAAACTGTTTACTGTTTAGATTAAGCCTCCATTCTTCCTCAGCTTCTTCCAGATGATAACCTAGAGAGGAGTTTCACAAGAATATAGAGCATTTTAGGCAAGAACTTCCCTTTCTTGTATCCATACATTGAGAATACTGTAATTTCATCCTCCCCCTTTCTTAACCCCCGCCAAGGCTGATCCTTCTAACTAAACTCTTATTTTACTCCTTCAGCTTCCCCTGGAATTGATTAGTAAGAATTCCTTCTCCTCTGGTTTTAAACTATTACCTTTCTTCTGATTCTTTTTTCTCAAATGTTGACCATGGTGAAGTCATTCCTGTTGTATAAATTACAGTTCTCTTGATATCAACCCCTTCTTCATCCCCCTATCCCCCATTTAGTTATCTGGGTTCTGTCATCACCAATCCTACAATCCTACTATTGGACAAGATATGATCTCTTCATTGCTAAAACTCATGGATATTTTTCAAATCCTATCTTATTTAGTCTTTTGAAATCTTGGGTTTTCTTGAGATTTTCCTGGTTATAGAAAAGTTTTTCTATCATATCTGTCCTTTCTCTGATTCTACCTCTGTCTTTCTGACCTTTGTTCTTCCCTCTGTGCAGGTCATTTAAAATGATGGTGTCCCCAATGTTTATCTTGGGTCTCTACTATTGGATTTTTAATATGATTTCTTAGCAATCCTTGCTACACTTATCATTTGGTTACCACCTACATGCTAATGATGCCTAAATCTTATACTGGTATCTTCCTTCATTTCTAAAATATGAATCTATAATTAGGAATTTTTCAAGATTGAATTATTGTCCCTTTAATCTGCTTACATTATAAAATTTCATGTCTTTTAAAAATATATACTACATAAACACAGTAACCTAAACCACTTAATTGAATCACTACTATCTTTCACCCTTTACATCATCTACATATAATTGGTTATTAACTTCTCAAATTATACTACTAAATATTCTTATGTTGGTCTTTTCATTTCTGTTCCTTCTAATTTCATGGTCTTTATCTTTACCTGTATGGAAAATGCAAAGGTAATGAGTGATACCCTGGATCTAGTCCTGCTTTTTCTGTTCATCCATTTCTGGTATAGTACAGTATACAATAGAAACAATGTCATACAGAAGACCTCCAGATCTTATGCATATACATAATTGGGATGTTTTATCCACTGAATGACAACACTTACTTTCCCCTTGCTGGAACCTGGAAACAATTCTGCTTTTGCTTCCATGAGTTTGATTAGTTTAGCTTCCAATACAAGTGAAATCATATAGCATTTGTCTTTGATTTACTGGCTTATTTCATTTAGCATATGTTTATTCATGTTGTAGGTTGGTCCAAGTTGTTACATATGTAAGAATTCCTTCACCATTTGAAAACTCAATGAAGAATTAGCCCTTTCCATGTTTGTTTCAGCGCTATTCACAATAGCCAAAATGTGGAAATATCATTTAATAAATATTCATTTATGGATGAATGGCTACATAAAATGGAACATTATTCAATCTTAAAAAAGAAATTCTGCAATGTAAAATTCCTGTACAAAGGAAAAAAACAGACAATATGAATTTAAATACATAAGATTGTATATTTTAGCACAATTTACTATATTCTAGAAAAATGAGCTGTTGAATATCATAAACAAAAAGTGTAATTGAGATGCATAAAGTAAAATAGAAGCAATGAGACAGATTCATTTTTCAATAAAGTTCAGAAGGACATAAAAGTAAAAGCAAAAGAAAATTGGTAAACAGCTTTCTATTTGGGTTAAATTCATAGTGTTTGAAAAATGGCTCTGTGTGTTTTGACAAACACCCTGCAGTCTGCTTTACTCATCCTTGTTTTGATTTATTGTAATGTACACCTGAAAGCTGGCACCCAGCAGGTCTGTGATCATTCATACTACTGTTATATGAAATTAAGCTGCTGTAAAGCTCTAAAAGAAGAGTTCTTAACACCCCAGTACTACCTGTATATTGCAAAACAATAATTCTGCAAATAATTCGCTAAGACTTTCCAAAGAGTCAAAGCGCACTTAAATAAATTACAGGGTGCAGTCAAAATTCACCAGGATTATGTTCTGTCTACTACTTAACTAGTAAGAAAAATCTTGATATCAAATACATTATTTTCCCTTACTTAATGATAATATTATTCTCATATATTCCTAAAACTTCAACTACCCTACTGAAAAGTGCAAAGAAAAGTCTATGCCCATATATATTGCTGGAATAGTACTACCATTCAATTTGGTTGTACTTTTCTTGATAAGAAAGTAATAGGAATGTATTGGTTCTTTTCAAAATATCTGAAAAACTGAGACCAAATTGCTGCCTCTTCTACTTATTCATTATGTATCCTCTGTCACCTCAAACACATTGGTAAGAGGTGAAATCTGTTTCCAATATTGCAATGTCTCAAGTTACTGGGGAGGTGGAAAGCAAGTGTATTTGTTAGACATATGATAGGGCTATCAAAACTATATGCAGGCAGCTACATAAACTGTGAAAGAAGTAAAGTTTGTTCTGCTACAGTGTGAAAATATATATTTTTATAAAGATGAAATAAGAAAAACTGTACAGATTTATCACATTAAGCAAATAATTTGGACACCTTCATGCTGAATCTCTGTTTTGTGCTTGTGAAGTTATTTATGATAATAAAAATATCTATAGCGTAATAGTGCTGTGCACATGCAATTGTCAGTGGTATTAAAATGTGGTTCAGAACTTATGATGAATAGTAAGATTTATGGACTTGAGTTCTAGTCTACATTACCTTCTGTATGATTGTGGATGAGTTTGAATTCACTCTAAGCTGATAATAGATGCAATCAAAAATACTGATTTCATAAGTATTGTATGTGATAGTGTATAGAAAGTGTTTGGCATGTTGAAAGCCCATGGTAAATGTAAGATGATCTTTAAATTATTATGATCATAGCAGTTCAGTTGTTGAGATCATAAAGGAATCCATTCTTTACTGTCAAAATCATGATAGAGATAATTTTCAATGTATCTCAGTGCTGGATATGTAAATATTCCTTCATTATGACTAAAATTCCAGGTTCAGAGTTTAGAGGCAGCAAAATCAACATATAGAATCTTAAAGATTTCTTCAAAGGACTTGAATTTTCAAAAAAATCAACACGAAAGGGTCAGCTTTTCTGGATATGTAGCAATAGTGGACATAGAATACTGGTCTGAATTTTCACCTGAGCCAGTGGTACAGAACTCAGGATGCACAGTATAATAACTGTGCAACTTGAAATAGTTGCACAACATAATAGCAGTTATTGCTTGGAAAATTGACTATGGGCATAGGGACTCAGACTGCATGCCCATCCACTCTGAGAAACTGGGAGAACCTGAGTAGAAAGGAGACAGAAGGTTCACTAATTTGAAGAATCAGCTTTGTATTCAATGTGAGGAATACTTTGATATATTTGGCTGTTGAAGAACTGTAGGCAAAAGAACTCCCATAGCTGGGAAAAGGATGTGTATATTTAGGGGAGGGTGCAGTTTTCCTGCAGCCATTCTTTTTCCCCCCAAAGGCAAAACCCTGTTGATCCAGGGTACCCCTGGATCTCTCCATCCTTTCTACTTTCAGCTAAACACATTAGTTATGGTAGTGTCTAATAATATCTACTTGCTTCCCATCTCACAGGTATAGAATAAGAATTAATGGTATGAATTTTGCCAAGCATTTCAAGGCCTCTAGAGATATATAACATAAATATCTTATGATGGTATACATGATTCCTTCAGCTTCTTTTGCATCTAGTAATGGAAGAAGTAAATATATACATTTATCTAGCAAACATATTGACTTTTTAAAAATAAAATCAGATTGTTTGACTCCATTTGGATTTTGAGCAAAAATAATTTTACATAAAGTGATTTTTACTTTTTATGTTCTCATATGTTATTTACATGATACCCATATTTTTAGACTATATTCCCATAACTAATATATTTTCAACAAAATAGATACCCCAGCTATTTTATCTCAACATCGTTTTATTTTCCATGCACATGTGTCCTCCCTCTATCATCCTATCTTATCTCTTGCAAGAATTGTAAGGAGACTGTTTAAAATAAAGGGATTAGACATACATAAAATAAGCCCTATAAATTATTATCAGTACTTACTTAGATAAACCATGACTTATTTCTCCAGGAAAAGAATGTCTTTTATGTTGAGTTAATTAAGACAATGCAATGCCATTAACCTAGGTTAAGGAACAACAGCAGCAAAATAGTTTAATCAGATGAACAGACTGCTGACCGGTAGGTCTAGGCTGTACTGCATCTTGATTCATTGTAAAGGCATTTGCACACGAGTGGACGTGCTGCTGCATATGTGAGTTAAGTTGTTCTGCTTGTGAGGAAGAGAAACTTTCCATAGCAGTATGCTGTGGATATTTTTCCCCTCAGAGCACCAATGAATTATTTAGTACTTGATTTGTCAAAGAAAAGCTTGGCTACACTACAGTGACAGAGTTATGCAGTAGAAATAGAATATTGTTTAAGAAATTATTGGTGCAAAAATGGCAGCTAAAGCAGAAGGCACAGTTGGTTTTCCAAATATACTTGCACAGACCTCACATTTATCATAATTCAAAGGCTTTATAGGAAAGAATTCTAGCTTGTTTTGCCTTTATAAAACTGTCTTTATGTTCTATGTGCATCTGTTGGCTGACTTTTCCCTCCAATCCTTTTCTCGAGCCTTCTGTATTGATTTCTTAAGGGCCTCCTTTTGTCACTGACATTCAAGATAAGAAGAATATTTCTTTGGCATCATCTCTTATCTCCTAGTATTTCTCAACCCAATATTACATGAAACTACCTATATAAAATATGTGTGCTAACATGTTTACTGTCTTTAACATGTTTTTAAATGTACTATTATGCACCTTAAAATAGTATTGTTCCCCCTCTTCCCCATCCATCTTTTTAAAACTGACAGTTTTTATTATTCAGTCTCTTTTAGTATTCAGATCCGAACAAGAAACCTTTCTTTGGCTGGTTATGATATGCACAGATTTAAGTTACCCTAGTTTAGCTAAATAATACCAGTGCCTTGGTAATGGTTTGAAATTTCAATGACCACATTATATTAACTTTGAGTAATGATATCATGTTTTATTTTACTGAGGCATCTCCATAAAATGGGAAGGTATATCTCAGCACAGTGAATGGGTGCCATTTTCTCTGTACCCACTTCCAAGCAGTTGCCTTGGACTATAAGTCCCAGAGTGCCATTTGGACTTCCAAGCAAAGGAACTACTGGGAATGAGAGGTAGAGCTGAGCTGACTCTATAATGTGAAAAGAAGGTGAGTCTGAATTCTGCTTGACCCAACTTGCACCTGGCATTGTTAGTAAGGCGCCATGGAAGGAGATATGTAAGTGAAAGACATGTAGACATACTTGGAGGAGAAATGTGGGAGAGAGATACATGGGTAGCTAACAGTGGCAGTTATTATCTTGATTTCTATATTTCTTCTCTCCTTTTATCCCAGATTTGTCTGATTTCTTCATGTTGTTCCCCATCAGAAGTTGGTTTAGACTTGTGGCAAACATTTGGGCATCAGTAACCCCTCATGGCTTTTTGTTTGGCCCTGATGCTGGCATTTATCCATGATGTCAAAGGTACTTTTGGGTGTTTTAATGGGGCTTTAATAGTGTGCATAGAAGTGAGGAAAGAGAGGATATTAGAGATATTGCAGATAGCAGAATCCCTCTAAAGTACTTAAGTTTTGGTCCTTCGGTACGCCTTTATAGCCCACTAATAAAAGTACAAACTGCTGCTAGCTCTTTGGTCCACAGATCACCATATAGAGATCATATGAGCATCATTATTAACAAGCAATCACATCATGTCTGTCTGAGTCTACCAATGATCAGTCCCTCTACAGCTGTTGAACAGTTCACACACAGATGGCAAAACATGCTTGTGCTTCTTTCTTTGTTCTCAGTCCTAAAGCCAGGTGACATTGGATTAAAATAGAGGTTGGGAGATGACCAACAATGAAACAAAGCATGGTAACACTGGTAGTGAAAACTGAATGATGCATAAAAGGAGTTCGAGAAGAAATCACTGGAATGTTGAACCTATTGACTTAAACTCCAGACTCTAGACTTTCATTAACCAACCAGAGAAACTGGAAAAACAAACTTATTGATGTAACTTAGAAAAGTGATTATGACAAAATTGATGATGCCTCCAAGCAAACGTGACTAGTATAAAACTTTCATTTCTGAAAGCTATTTCATGTCATTGTAAGAACAAAAGATGCTATGTGAAAAGCTGATGGAAACTTTGAAGGGAGTGTGATAATTCCCTAGGGCACAAAAATGACACTCACTTCTCACTACTTACTTTGATTTACTATGAGAAAAAAGAAGCATCATTTATTTAAATGACATGAACTCATTTTAAAATGAACTAAAGCAATAACTTTCAATATTTCTATTGTTTTAAATTTGGATGTACTAAGTAAATATTAGTTTACTATTAAATTTTCTGTAATCATTTGTAACTGATAGTAAGAGAGTTTTACTCTTCAGACACAATTTTAAAGATCGCAAGACAATTACATATTTACCCTTTGCTGTTCATGATCATATTAAATAGTTTTAGCTGCACAGTCATTTTTAAAATCCACACTACTGAGCAAAGAGAGGGTTCCTTGTACATAAAATCTTAAATTATATGTAAGTGGTAGTTCTGCCAATTCACTCTTTAGTATCAAAACTTTTATTAAGCATTTAAAGCAATGATTCTTAGTATCACACTGTTCATTTACCATCCAACAGCCACCTATAAGGCACCCACAGTTCTTTTATAGTTCATTGGACTTCTTTTCTACTCTTTACCCCCATTCTCTCACATAGCTTCAATTATACAGATTTCTGGGGTTTGTTATTGCTTGGTTTTGTCTAGCTCATTTACTATTTCTCTTATTCCACATACAAGTGAAACAATCTAGTATGCATGTTTCTTCTTCTATTTTATTTTACTTATCACTATCCCCTCTAGTTCCATCCATGTAGTTATAAAAGACAAGATTTCATCTTTTTTTTCATAGCTGAGTCGCATTCCATTGTGCATACAGCTATATATCTTCCTAATCCACTTCTCTGCCTGCACTAGGCATTTAAGTTCTTTCCATAACTTGCCTCTTGTAAATAATGCTGCAATGAACATCAAGGTGTATATATATATATATATATGTATATATACATATATACATATATATATATCTTTGTATGAGTGTATTGTATTCTTCAGGTGTATTCTATATAATTTAGATTCTAAGGAATTGAAATCAAGAAAGTTGATTTTCAGATGCAAAATTATGATCCCAATGGAGAGTAGAATGCTTCTACTCTTTTCCAACTATTTTTCTTGTACAAATGGATGACACTTTACTAAGTAAGATACTTTTCAAGAATTAGAGTATATTATATTTTTGTTCCTAAAGATAGTCTGTTTCACCTATGATGAAACACACCCCATTCTTTTCATACTATGATATTGTTTTTCTACAAAATAAATGGGTAAAAACCATATTGAAATTAATGAACAACAATACATAAGATAGTCATATAAAGAATGGCTCTCAATTTTCTTTTGTGAAATGTAATTAGGATCCTTGTTCACAGGCCTTAATTTTTCTGTTCTAAAGCTTCTAGGCATAAAATATTTATTTTGGAGTGAAGGACCAGGAAAACAAACAAATCTTTTTCTTCCATGAAAGATTTGTATTAATTTCTTTCTGTTGATGTAATTAATTCCCAGAAATTTAGTGAAATAAAACAATGCAACTTTATCCTTGTACAGTTCTGGAAGTTAGAAATCCTTCAATGAAGGCATCTTTAGGGCTCCATTCCTTCAGAAAAATCTAGGGGAGAATCCCTTGACTTGACATTTATCACTTCTAGTGAACTTTTCAATGGCTTGCATGTAACCCCACCACCACCACCACCACCAATGTCAGCATTAGCTAGAGTGTAGAATCCACATACTGCCACCTCTGGTTTTTTGCAAGTGAAGACGTTCCATACTTTTAAGGACTTGTGTGACCAGGTTGGGTCACCAGATAATACCAACCAAGATCCTTAATCTACTGACGTCCCTCCTACTGTGGAAAGGTGCATAGATTCCAAGAATTTGAGCATGGATATTATACTGCTGACAATCAGTGTAAAACAGAAAATGAGGAAATGGCTATGCTCCTCCTGACTAAACTACAAACCTCAGAACTATGAACTACACCCTGTTGTCATTATCTCATATTTTGCTTTCATTTCTGGAACTTTTTCTGTCATTAGCCCTTTATTATATATTTTCTGATTTTATTGTGGTAAATATTTGTTGTACTTGTGCACTTACTACAAACTAGTAATTTTATTTTTCCCATCACATTAATAAATTAAACAGAAGTAATATTTACAGTGTAAATGTAATTCTTCAAATACTTTTAAATTGCAAGTAGTGAAGTAAAAGCATATTTGCTGGAGAATGAACATGATCACAGAGTAAGAAGCATTTGTGTCAAAGAAAATAGAATGGCAAATGCAATATTTAGGTATTTATAGTCCTTCTATTTCTAGTCTTATTGAAGCTCAAGTGTAGATAAATAAACTTGCATTTTGATTTAACATTTATGTAATTTTGCCTTCGTGTTACTGTGCTGCTTGATTTGTTTTGAATGATACCCGAAGTGGAGACTGACTTACAAAAGTTTTTTGTTTTATATTTATTTTGTTCTGCATAGATAAAAGTGGCAGCGATATTTGTCTACAGTTTAGTTCAGAGCATTTTTTTTCCTGCAAATAAAAATTTGCCATTCTTTTTCTCTAAACTTTAGGAGAGTTTGATATTATGTCAATACCACTTTTTAAGAAGCCAATAATAGAAACAAAAATGAATGAGCTATATAAGACATATAAATAGACCATACAACAAAATGAGTGGTAATCACAATAAAAAGAGGGATGAATAATGTGGAAGCTTATAGTGTATCAATTGTATAGTGAAGAAGAGAATTGGACTTTTATTGGTGAACTTACTATAGTATATACAGATGTTGATTTGTAATGTCACATGCAGAAAACATTATAATATTATGGATTATGGCAATAGAATTATTAAAAATCAAAAGTAAAAATAATGATGAAACTGGACAAATGTGTATCAATTATCTAAAATTAAAGAAAAGATTTAACATGGGAGTATATAGTTGCATTTTCTTGTTAAAATGGTATTACAGTGACACTGTGATTTAGTGAAGAACCCAAACTAGGACTGTCATGTTGAGATGACTACAAATTCATTAAAGATGATAATTTGTTTTTGGACAAATCTGAGTCTCCCCACCCCCATATTCTTGGAACAGCTATCTGATTTCACTTTTCAGAACTCATATTTCATCACCTCTGCTACACAGGCAGCCCCAAGATAGAATGATCCTATTTAACTAATAGCACTCTTGCTCCTAGGAATTTAGACCGAGAATATGGAGAGACAGTCTCAGTCTGTTGAAGGCACCGAAGCTCTGAGCTCATGTGACTATCAGACTGCAGTTGCTGCCTACTGTTGTGTGTATATAGCTACAGAAAAATCTCAGCTACTCAGAGGGAAGCATGAAGAGGTGCTTAGAAAGGAAGAGTGGCGCTAAACACATAACAAAAGACAGTGAATCAATTCGAAATCCTAAGGCAACTCCATGGCCTAGAAAAGCTCAGTTTTTTGCCCTTACAGGTACTGCAGTGGTAAATGGCCCTGACTGATTTTCGAAAGAAGGGGGCATTTTAGATGGAGTGACTTATCAATTATAAAGCAACCACTTCTCAGGAAGATACTGATAGACATGTACTGAAGAAGGACAGATGACATTCTGGCTAGGCAGAGAACCCAAGCTCAAATTAAAATTAATTGGTAGCATTTTTATTTGACTTAATGTAAAGTGAGAAAGATTAACAAAAGAGGAAAGCTTAGCTTATCAATATATCCATTTTTGTCTATGTTTATATATTTTTCTAATGACCACCAAGCTAATATTTTTATATTAAGGGAAAGAGAACAGAAGTTATGTATAAATTAGAAGTACATACACATTAACCGCATATATATAACAAATACATAAAAACATAGCTGACCTGTTAATAGCATTGGCCCCTCTGGGTCATGGGTATAGGGATGGACAATTTCTAGGCTGTAGGTGATAACTTTTGCAATTAGGGTGATTTCTTTGACTAAATCAGCTTATTGCAAACAAAGAAGAGAATTGTACTCAACTTCCTAAGAAATAAATGTAGCAAGCAGTCCAGAAAATACACCTTTGATAGTCAATATAAAAATGGAAGTCAAGTTAAGCCACTCTGTTTTGGATTCCAGGCTATGCGGTCACTCGGAAGACTCCCCTAGACATTGGTGAAAGTCTCTGTAAAGTATTGCTTTGGAAACTGGGTCAGCAACTCCAATATTTAACATAGCAGGGACTTTCTGAACCCCCACCTGCTCTCTATGTGATATGGATTTTGTTTCTCTGGCCAATTGAATGCTATTCTTATAGTGTTGCATGTAGAATCTCCCCAATAGAACATATTGTGATTATATTCAATTGACTTGAGTCCTGAGGATAACTCTCCACTCCAGGGAGAGTCACCATTTTTTAAATCTCAACTTCTTGTTATGCATACTTTTGAACTTGAATTTTATGTATCCTTTTGCTATTTTAGATGAAGCAAGGACTTTTTTCCTTTTTTTTTTTTTTGACATTTACAGTCCCATGACTTTCTAACTAAGGCATTAGTTACCCCATGTGAAATCTGTTATCCAAATGATGAAGCAAAATATTTTGATAACTATGTTGGAGTCCATTAGCTCTGTCTGGTGGAACAAGTATTTGATGAGTGCCTGTTATATTTCACACTCAGAACTGGATTTTAATGCTCTCAAGAAAAGCAAGTAGTATCTAGCTAGTTGGATACTTTTCCTGGGAAATAAATAAACACTGGTCCTTTACTTCGGATCAGGGAAAGACAACTCCCCTTCACTGCTCATTTCTTGTACAAGATAAACCTTCAGGATTCAGTGTGTTCTCATGCTAATAAACCATGGTGTGCTTTGACCACTTTCATGATCCTTCGGATCTGTCCAATTTTAATTTTGAATTTTTCTTTAAACAAAGTAGAGGGAGCAAAGTAAGTGAGTGATGGAAATGTGGTGAATTTAATCGGAAAGATTTCCTTGGGGAGGATTTGCAAGAATTCCATAAAATACAGTTAAGTTTAGCTTTGAGATGTTAAAAAAAAAAGTTTGAGGAGAGGTTCACCTAATTATTCTTTTCTTTTCTGCCTCTGATGCCAACACTGGCTAAGAGATAAAGTTCCTGTAAACTCCTGAGACTTAAAAGTTTTGGATTTTGTTTCTGTCATTTTTTTCACTGAATGATTTCAAGTAACTTACCACTTGCTTCTGATTCATCATATTCAAAAGGAGGATGCAATAGTAACTACTCATAATGTCACTTTGCAACTTAAACAAGATGAAAATCATAAAATTCTTATAATACCATATGCCATAGATTAATTATTGAATACATAAGATCTGATATTTACAGGCATACATGGGCATGTATATACATGTGTGGAAATACAGCCTAGCTGTACATACACAAGTCAAACACACTCAGCCCAAGCAGAGTATCACGGGATTTGAACACACATCTTAGAGCCTAAAGGATGATATGCTACAAGGATAAATGTACATATGGCAACTAGGTAAGTTTCGCCATCCTAAAGTTAAGTATGCAAGCCATCACTCAAAAAGTGAAAATGAACTTTTATTCTTACTTTATCTAGTAAAGTAAAAATCAGTTGCTGTTATATTTATTTGAACATCGTTTTTTTTCTGGTGCAATAATTAACAGTAAGGGAATGTTTATGGCTAACTTATTTTTCACTGGGAAAAAAGACTACTAGAACTGAAAGAAAATATAGAGTTATTTCTGAGTATAGTAGATTAGGAAGAAAAGTTATATGTTATTATTCCTTACCTGTGAAAGTTACATAAATATAACCAAATTTATTTGATGAATTGAAGTTAAGTGAATGTGATATAAATATTTATAAAGCACAATTGTATTATAAGCATTATACATGTGTATATAGTCCCATTATATATCTATTTCATGGAAAATATACTGAGAAATAAATTTTGCACACAAAACTAACATTGCATATTTCAACAACCTTTACAAAAATTAGAAAATAAGGAGACTACAGATATGCCTCAAAAATCAGAAATAAACAAACCTAAGATAGACCTCTAGGGTGCTTCAAAGTATTTGCTCAATGAGAAGGACTAGAATACTTCAAAAGTTAATTATATGTGAAAATGATTGTCTTTATCATGATGGATATGAACTGAGTCTAAATATAATATTGTCCTGTTTATATGCTGCATGGACCAAAGAAATATAGCTCTGGTGTTATCTTAACTATCCTTCCTTTTGAAGACCATGACTTAAGGCCTAAAAATATTAAGGTAGAAAACCTTGGCAGAGTCAAAGTCAGTTTGTACATGTGTGGGGCCATTTATCATGCGGTCACTGAATCCTAGGGAAGTGTAGTCCAATTAATTTATTACAATGTTGTTTTCATTTTTATTTAATAAAGGAAGTCCTTACACGGAGGCCATCTCTGAGATCTGCACTAGAGCAGTAGCAGTGACAGTGTTACTTGCTTATACATTTTTTATGGCACCTGTTCTTCCTGACTCTGCCTTTCTTTCCATCACATTAAAGAACATACATAAAACCCAACAGAAGTCACCCAACCCATGTGTGGTGAAGACAGGTGAGGAGAGTGGAACATAGAATGTCATTCCAGGATTCTATGTGTGTTACTTGCAGATATGAACTCTTTGATCCTTCCCTGTCTTACCTAGGGAGACTGGACACAAACAAAGTTTAAATGTTGCAGCTTTCTACAAAGGGGATAGAAGAGGTGGAACATGATGTTGAACTCTAGGAACTGCTAGCTCTCTCAACATAGGAGATGGAATTGCTGTGAGTGAGTAGTGTTCAGTCAGAAGTCACCAATTCTATAGATGTGAGAAATTCGTTTGATACTGTTAATTTTTCTAATTCATGAGCAAGCAGATGGTCTCACATGTGGATTAGAGAACCAAACCAAGCAAAAGGTCAGGAAAAGTAAAAACAAGCAAACTGGTCACAGAGCTGAAGTGTATAGCAAAAGAGAAGAAAAAAGAGAGAGCAAAACAGGAAAGGGAGGAACGCAAGGGAATATGGTGAGGGTTCCTGGGTGATGTGGTGGGAGATTATGGGACTAGGATGGGGCATTAATTATTTAAAAATAATTTGTTTGAATCTCAGGCAAATATTAAATGTGAGATTTTCCATTTCTTTTTGTTTCCTATGGTCAGAAAGAAGCTCATTTCAAGTAGTCTTTAAAAATTTTATCCCCTTGAAACCATAAAACACATAGAGGAAAACCTGGGCAAAAAAAAAAAATCTTCATGAGTTGTAATTCAGAAATTCATTTTTGTACACATCTATAGCTGGCTAAAAAATGAAGGAAAACATAAACAGATGGGACTACATCAAACTAAAAATCTTCTGTACAGCAAAAGAGACAACAGACAAAACGTAAAGAATTCCAACCAGTGGGAAATAAAATTTGCCCTCCATACAAATGATAAGGGTCTGGTAAGAAAGATACACAAAAAAACTCACAAAACTTAACAAACACAAATCAAAAATCCAGTTAAAAAATGGGGAGATCTAAAAAGACACTTCTCTAAAGACGAAGTCCAAATAGGCAACAGGCACATGAAAAACTGCTCAATGTCACTAGCAATTAGGAAAATGCAAATCGAAACCACAATGAGATACCACCTGACACCAGTAAGAATGGCCCACATCCAAAAAACAGACAACAAGTGCTGGTGTGGATGTGGAGAGAAGGGAATACTTTTACACTGCTGGTTGGAATGTAAAATGGTCCAGCCACTATGGAAAGTAGTGTGGAGAACTCTCAAACTAATGAACATAGATCTACCATTTGACTCAGTAATTGCTCTTCTGGGGATCTATCCAAAGGAGACCTCAATGTGGGTACAAAGAGACACCTACTTGGATGTTTACTGCAGCACCATTTATAATTGCAAGCACATAGAAACAACTCAAATGCTCAAGACAGATGACTGGATGAAAAAGATGTGGTATATATACATAATGGAATAGTACACATCAATCAAAAATGACAAATTTGATGATATTTTTGGTTACATGGATGTATCTAGAAGAAATCATATAGGCAGAAACAAGTCAGAAGGAAAAAGAAACCAAATGGTTTCACTAATATATGGACAACCAAACAAAAGTACACAACTGGCAAGGGGACCAACTGGAGAGACCAGGGAGGGGAGGTGTTGGGTAACCCTGAGGGATCACAATGATATGAAATATATATATATATAATTTAAATTTTAAAAAAGAATTTAGCCCCCTCAAAGAAAGGAATCAGTTGTTAAATGGTGTGAAGTCTTCCTGGGATATGTCTGTATGTGTATGTGTGCATGTGTGTCGAGACAACATCAAAAAGAAATGAGGACTCAATATTTAGTTCAGTGCACAAACAAGTAAAACACAATAAGTCCTTTATGTATATAAAGTTTGGGACATATGTATATCTGTGCTCTCCATTTTACTATCCATGCACAGAGACTTTACCAAATTGAATGAGCACTTGCCTGGAAGAGTGATGTCTCTGTGCAAGAAACGTCAACTTTCTAAGATCTTAAAAAAATAATGTTAATAATACATGGTGTGTGACTATAAGATATATTTATACATTTAGAATTTGCTTTTACATATGCTATGTTATTTAATATGTTGTACATGTCTTGAATCATAATAAGATGGCTCATCTTTCAGCAACCAAAACAACAGAATGACAAAGATGACCATTTTAAGTGACGCTTAATGATGGAGTCAAAACTGGAAATCAGGACTCTTACAAAATTATGTAACATAAAAGGTATATATTGCCTTTTGTTTATTTGTCTTTATTGATGGGATTTTCGTTCACAACACTCTATGGGTTTAGAGGCAGAGAATCACACCTCCTCAGATGCCTGTCTTCACACCACATAGTGCCTCATCCTCACCTTGCTCTCCTCCCTTTCACTCTTCCTCTTCAGTTCTACAGTCCTATTTCTGTGTTTTTTTGCTGGTTCTGTTTGGTCTGACTTTTTGTTTTTTATTATTTCTCTATACTGTGCATATAAATTAAAACAGTACAAATTCATGTGTTTCTTTGTGATGAGTCACACCTTTCAGCAAAGCTTTGCCTCCAGGATAAAGCTAGGCTCCTACACGGGGAAATAACACCCTTTTTGGATCTCCAGTATAATCAAGAGCTCCTTCTCCTTCTTACTTTAGAATCCAACAAAATTAAACCACTTGTAGTTCTCCCACATAATTACTATTCACAGGTATTTGCTTAAGTACCCCTCTTCTTAGAAAGCATTCTCTTCCTTCCCTTCCTCTTCACCCATTTGCCTATCATCTAATTTCTTACCTCATACAACCCAGTAATTGTTACTAATACCCTCAATCAGATTAGATTGCTTACCCTCCACCAGTCTACCATAATTGCTGTGTATGCACACATCTTTGTACTTCTCACTGTTCTAAAATTAGCAATTAAGAGGTGTGGCGCTGGCATTTGACAGTGACCTCTACAGTGACCTAGTGGAGGGCAGAGATTGTTGAATTTTTTTTTATATTTGAGAATGTTGACATATACTAAAAATATATAATGAATTTGCAATTAATAAGCAGGGGACTTTTGACATAATGACTTCACTGGTTAGGGGACATACACTGACTTGGTTATAGCTTAACAAACTTAGGGATCAGTTAGTTACATCACACAATATAGTGACATACATTTATATAAGTTTCTTCTTTATTAAGTTGAAAGGATCAAGTCTATAGCATTGATAGATCATGCCCTAAGTAATAAACCTTGATACTAGGATCTGGAAAATCAGTTCACAGTAAACTACAAAGCAAGCACTATAGTTGGAAAAAATAATTCTTTATATCTCACCTATTAATGAGAGTTGATTGGTAGCATTAGCTTAGTAAACCAAGAGATAACATTTACTATAAAAATAATTATTATTCCCCCAAACTTACTGGGATCTAATCCTTTTTACAACAGTATTAAAGAGTAGCTGTACCCTTTTCAGTACATTCTGAATTTTTATTAGTCTGAATGTTCAGTTTGGGCAAGCAATAAAATAAAGGTGTTGGGAAATTATTTTAGCCTTTTCTCCAATTATAGTCATAGCCTTTCTGCAATATGCTCTTTGATTAAAGACATGTAAGAAAAATAATGGGTAGAAGCATATAAATATGTTTCACCTAATTTAACCTTGAAAGAAAAATAGCTATAGGTAGATTTCAAAATTTTATATATGCCAATTAAAAAGTTTACCATGATTCCCAAAGGTTGTTAGTTTATAAAATAATGAAGATTTTAACTTCCTCATCTGACATTTTTCTATCATGTGCACCAGATTTATGTGTTCCTATATACACATAAATTTGGGTCACAATAAAGTCTAAAAACACATTTTAAAATTTAAATTCTGTCCTTTTTTCTCTTTTTTATTATTTTAAAAATACTCCAAATTAAGCCTATCAGTTTCCTTTTGTGAAACTTTGATTGTCTCCAGTCTTATCAGTAAAACACAATTTTTGCACAAATGCCATTGCATACTGATTGCTGATCCTCCATCAAAATCCTCTCTGTTCCACCTCCTAACTCTGCCCCACTGCTTAGTTGCATGGTACAAATGCATCAGCATTTGTGATTCATGGGAATTCCAGCCAGTTTCACACAAATGCATTTAAGCAATGCCTCTTCTGAATTTCTATTTTTCCATTCCTAGAACTTATATAAGACATGGTAGTAAGTGACTAAAAACTATGTAGTATTTATGAGTGAGCAAAGTGTGCAGATTTTACAACCATATCCAGAATGTTTATGTCCACTGACTACTATTCACCAATGGGATGTAGGAACTGATGGATCCATGAATCTTTCTTCTGACATCTAAGGCAAAAAGTTTTTTTGGCATATTTAGTAATCTTCACAATACATTACTGAGAAATACCACAATTGCAAGTGACCTAGTCTATGGGGGAACTGGGAAAAGGAATGAGCGGAGGTTGAAGCACTGTTAAAAAATATTTCTTAAAATATTGTCCTTGAGATGATAATGTCCACATCACATGAAATCTTGTTATAAGTGCAAATAATTGCCTCACCCAAGATCTCTAGAATCAGAAACTCTGGGGTACAACCTAACAGTCTGTGTTTTAATAATCCCAGTTCAGTTTTATTCAGATACATAGCAAGGTTATCAAAGCACTGAATTATGTAATAGCTGCTGCACTATGAGAACAACGAACATTTGGAAGATTGTGTAATGCAATAGCTTTTGCTTCTATTTTAGAAGTCCTGAAAAATGAATGTAATAATCCAGTGTCAGTTAGATATCACTACTCTCTTCAAAACCATACTTCTGTAGTGATAAAGCTAAGGGACTATGTTCTAAAGCTAAGGGACTGACTATTTGAAAATAGGATCCATAATGTGATTGCTAGAATGGGTGATAATGAAAACATAGTGTCCATACAAAGAAGCTATAGTAACTGTCAGGACTTTAATAAGAAAAGGTTGTGGCACTGGGACCTAGAATGACTATGTTTATGTGAATGAGTTTGAGAATCTTTTGAGACTCACATGAGAGAGAGAGAGAGAATAAACATATATGCCTGCATGTATGTTGCTTGTATGACTGTGTTCATTCCAAGAACAAGAAAAATAGCTGCATAAATTATTTTTTACTAATAATTTATTTATATATACATATACATATATTTCACATCATTGTAATCCCCACCTCCCCTCCCTGGTTGCTTAAGCTGGTCCCCCCCACCCAGTTGTGTACTTTTGTTTGGTTGTCCATATATTAGTGAAACCATTTGGTTTCTGTCTTTTTCCTTCTGACTTGTATCTGCCAATATGATTTCTTCTAGATACATCCATGTAACCAAAAAAATTATCAAATTTGTCATTTTTAATTGATGTGCAATATTCCAGTGTATATATGCCACATCTTTTTCATTCAGTCATCTGTCTTGGGAATTGGGGTTGTTTCCATGTGCTTGCAATTATAAATGGTGCTGCATTAAACATCCAGGCACAGGTGTCCCTTTGCACCCACATTAAGGTGTCCTTTGGGTAGATTCCCAGAAGAGTTATTGCTGGGTCAAATGGTAGTTCCATTTTCATTAGTTTGAGGGTTCTCCACACTGCTTTCCATAGTGGTTGAACCAGTTTACACCCCCACCAGCAGTGTAAAAGTGTTCCTTTCTCTCCACATCTACGCCAGCACTTGTTGTTACCCGTTCTTTGGATGTGGGCCATTCTTACTGGTGTCAGGTGGTATCTCATTGTGGTTTTGATTTGCATTTCCCTAATTGCTAGTGACATTTAGCAAGTTTTCATCTGCCTTTTTAGTTCATCCCATTTTTAACTGGGTTTTTTGCTTTGTTTTTGTTAAGTTGTGTGAGCTCTTTGTGTATCTTTGTTATCAGACCCTTATCACTTGTATGGAGGGCAAAAATTTTTCCCTCTAGGTTGGGATTCTTGCTATTTTGTCTGTTGTCTCTTTTGCTGTGCAGACTCTTTTTAATTTGATGTAGTCCCATCTGTTTATGTTTTCCTTCATTTTTTTGCCAACTATAGATATGTCCCAAAATGGACAAAGGAGTGAAAAACTTACAATGGAACAAGGACAGCCTCTTCAATAAATGGTGCAGGAAAACTGGACCAAGACATGCAAAAAAATGAAACAAGTTACCCCCTTCACACCATGTACAAGAACCAATTCAAAATGCATAAAAGACTTGGATGTAAGCCCTGAAACCTTAAAATACATAGAGGAAAACTTGAGCAAAACCCTTCATGAGTTATAATTCATAAATTATTTTAAAATAGAAATGTTAGTGTATAGATGGTAAAGTTAAGCAATAAACTCTGCAAATGGAATAACCATGATGTGATTTGAGATAAAACACAGTTTATTGCTAGACACCATTTCAGCTGTTCTCACTGGAGCCTGTATGTTGTTAAAGAGAAACTCCTTCACCCACATCCCAATTAGAAGTAGTTTGGTTGTGCATGTTCAATCAGAGATTGGGAAAAGCTAAATTACTATGTATAGTACAGTGAAGATAGCAGTTTTTTGTTTTTTGTTTGTTTGTTTTTTCTTCCCCCTGAGGATTCTTACCTTGCCCATGCTCTATATCAGGGGTCTTAACTCTGCCTACTGCCTCCTGTGTAAGTTGGAGATACTATCTTTTCAGTTTTTTTCTAGAGATTATCTACAGAAGCATCAATTTTTACCTCTGGTTTGGAAAACTGGGGGCATAATCAGATCAGAGAGCTATTGGTCTAGCCTCCAACAGAGATAGACTGTTATTTTCCTGTTTCTCTTCTAACATTTCTAAATCAAGCATGTTAGCACAGACACTTCACTGAGATGGAAAATGTCTGGAAAATCACCCCCCTAGGGATACACTATCCAATATAGTAAACTGCAGCTCATGTGCCAACTGAGCAATGATGTGGTTCAGCCAACCTGAGATGTGTGGCAAGAATAGAATATATTTACAACTTTAAAGAATTAGTAAAAATATTGTAAACTATCTTGTGAGCAACCTTTTGTTGATTGACTGTTGACCTAATTGGAATGATTTTTGTTGGTCATACTGAATTAGACAAAATGAATTACAAATATAATTTTATCCATTTTGTTTGAATTTTTAATATGGATATTTGAAAAGTTTATCATTTCTTTGCAATTTAAAAAAATATTTATATATAAATTTTATGTCCTTGTAATCCCAGGGATTCACCCTCCCCACCCCCTTCCCTGACCATTCTCCTCCTTTCCCCCTTGTCCCAAGTTGTATGCTTCAGTTTGGTGGTTAGCTTGTTTTGAGATTTCCTCATGGCTTTTGTTTATTTTTTTCCTATATCCCACATATTAGTGAAACCACTTGGTTTCTGTCTTTCTCTTCTTGACTTGTTTCTGCTAATATGATTTCTTCTAAGTACATCCATGTTATCATAAAAGCATCAAATTTGTCATTTTTAAATGATGAGTAATATTCCGTTGTGTATATATATACCATATTTTTTTCATCCATTCATCTATTTGGGGGTGTTTAGGTTGCTTCCAAGTCCTTGCAATTATAAATAACGCTGCAGTAAACATCTGAGCACAGGTGTCCCTTTGTACCCACTTTGACGTCTCTTTGGGTAGACTCCCAAGAGAGCAATTCATGGGTCAAATGGCAGTTTCATTTTCACTAATTTGAGGGCCCTCCACACAGCTTTCTATATGGATCAGTATACATTCCCACTAGCAGTGTAAGAGTGTTCCTTCCTCTCCACATCCACACTAGCACTTGTTGTTGCCCGTTCTTTGGATGTGGGCCATTCTTACTGGTGTCAGGTGGTATTTCATTGTGGTTTAATTTTGCATTTCCCTTATTGCTAGTGATGTTGAACAATTTTTCATATGCCCGTTGGCCATTAATATTTCCTCTTTGGAGAAGTATTTTTTAGTTCTTTCATTGAGTTTCTTGTTTTGCTTTTGTTTAGTTGTATGAGTTCCTTGTGGATCTTCGTTATTAAACACTTATCACTCTTTTGGATGGTACATTTTTTTTTTCCCATTCGGTTGGGCTCTTTTTTGCTTTTTTTGTTGTCTCTTTTGCTGTACAGAGAGCTTTTTAGTTTGATGTAGTCCTATCAATTTATGTTTTCCTTCATATTTTTGCCATCTGTAGATGTTTCCAGAAAGGGATTTCTGAATTGTGGTTCATGGACTGTTTTGCCCAAATTTTCCTCTGTGTATGTTATGGTTTCAGGTCTGACATCTAAGTCTTTTATTCATCGTGAATTGATTTTTGTACATGGTGTGAGGGAGTTGTCTTGGTCCATTTTTTTTTTTTTTGCATGTCTTAGTCCAATTTTCCCAGCACCATTTATTGAAGAGGTTATCTTTGTTTTTCACTCCATTGTCAAAGATTAGTTGACTATATATGTGTGGTTTTATTTCTGGGCACTCAATTCTGATCCATTGGTCTGATTATATCTGAAAAGTTTAAATTGTGCTTGTAGCTCAAAATATAGTTATACTGCATTATGCTAATATAGGTAATTTTCAAATACCTGGAAATTAATCCAAATTACTTATAATAATTTATGAAGAAAAAAATCTCAAGAAGTGTTCAAAATTACCTGACTAAAGTGAAAAGAAATACAACATACCAAAATTTGTAGAATGACGGTAGAACAATTGTTTGAAGGATATTTATAACTATATTTAACTTAATAAAAAAGAAGATATAAAAACAATTATCTCAACTTCTACTTTAAAAAGTGAGAAATTATACCAACTTTAGGGAGATATAGAAAATCCTCCCAACTAGTTTTTATAAAGTTAGTATCACTACGAAGCAAAGCCAAACAATAAAGATTAGGCACAAAAGGAAAAGAAAAAGAATTTCAGAGTGCTTTATATCAGAAACTCCTCATGAGACAGTTGTAAAATTTCATAATTAGTAGCAAATCAAATCCACCAATTTATAAAGGAAAGATAATGTATATAAAAAATGGTTTGGTATGGCATACCCCAGGAATGCAAGTTAGACAACTTTAACAAAATCAACTGATATAATAAACCATATAAAGGGTAAAATAATTTTATAATTATCTAAATTGATGATAAATATTTCTTGACAAAATAGAATATTTATAATAAATTCTCTCAGCAAACTAGGAAATTTTAAAAATTGTCCTTAATATAATAAAGGACAATTATTAAATCCCACAGTTAACAACATAGTTGTAAAATATTGAGTGTTTTCCAAATCTGGTAGTAAGAAACACCTTAAAAATAAGAAAAATATTATGTACATGGACTGGATATTTCAATATTTTCAAACGTCCTTTCTCACCATATTTATTTATAGATTCAATGAAATTCCAATTAAAGTTTCATCATTCCTTGGTAAAAACTGACAAACTGATTCTAAAATTTACAATAAAATATAAACAAATTAAAGTAAAATAATTTTTAAAAAAGGAAAAATGTCAATTTTTTTATTACCTGATTCCAACACTTATGCTAATGCTGCAGTAGTCATGAGAGTATGGTTATAAAGTAAGCATAAACAGATAAACTTGACAAACCTAATGACCATGCGTAGACTATAGACCTAAGTTATGACTATAACCACAATATAATTTAGTGTGGTGCTGAATCATGTAGATTTTTTCCCCCTAAGGACATACTTCATACACAAACTTAATTCAAGAAGGATTATAAGTCCAACCATAAATATAAAATAATGAAATTTTCAGAGGGAGCAGAGGGGACTCTCTTCACAGTAAGGGAGTAAATACTTATATAAGATTCAAAAAAGTATACAAACAAAAAGGCTATAAAGAAACAATATGATATACTGGAATTCATCAAAATGAAAGTTTTCTACTTGTCATAGAAGACTATAAACTACGAAAAAAAAAGACTATAAACTACGAAAAAAATTTGCATGTGAGGATGTGTTTGTATACAGAAAATACAAAAAACTACTACAAAACAATACCAAGAAAATAAGTAATTGTGGTGGCAGAAAAATGTCCCCCCTAAAGATGAACACATGTAAACCTTCAAAGCCTGTAAAGATGTTACCTTTCATGGCACAAAGCGGTGGGATTAAATTTAAAAAATTGACATGAAGGGATTATACTGATGTGGCCAGCCTAATCATAAAGGTTTTTAAAACAAGAGTCTTTTCAATGCTGAATTCAGATAGAAATGGAGGAGGGACTGCAAGGATGGTTAGGGAGATATCATATTGCTGGCTTTCAAGATAAAGTTTAGAAACATGGGTTTAGGAATATGAACAACATCTAGATAACAAGGAAAAGGATTATAACATAGAACCTATACCTCTATTTGGTTTCCAGTGAAACTTGTATTAGACTTCTAATACATATAATTCTAGGAACATAAAGTTCTGTTGTTTTAAGTCACTAAATTTGTGGCATTTTTGTTACAGAAACAAGAGAAAACTTATTCAATCCAATTGTAAATGGGCAAAGATTTGAACACACACTACACACACGAAAGATCAAGTACTATCTATATTGTGGTTGATGTCATTATTATTTAGGGACTTGCAAATTAGTAACAATGTTACCAAATAGGTAACATCCTGTCTACTACAATGAGTATTATTAAAGACATTATAAGACAAATGATACAACATTTATGATATGTAATAAATATTTCTGTTCTTAAAAATACATATCTTGTACCCTCAATTTCCAATGTGTTGATATTTAGAAGTGGAGGTAAATAGATAGTGAGGGTGGAACCCTTATGAATGGGGATAAAGATGAAGGAGATTATTTATCTCTTTGTCATTTGAAGAAATAGCATAAAAGGAGTCATTCTGTAATCAGGGAGAGAGTTCATTTCAGAGACCAAATCATGAATAGCTAGATATCAGATGTTGTGGCCTCCGAGAATTCTGGAATATAATGGTAGTAGGTTAAATTACCCAATCTGTAGTATTGTTAAACCAACTAAGCAAGTTAGCAAGGATAAGAGCAATGGAGAGGATATATAAATGGTATTTTGATATATACAACTACTTTTAGATACTGTGATAAAATTAAATATATATTGTATGACCCAACAATTTTATTTCTAAGAATATACTCCAAAGAAATGTAAGCATATATCTACAAAAAAAAAATCATATAAGGATTTTTATAACAACTTTATTCATAATTTTCCCAGAACGGGAAAGTATAATGTCATCAACACTGGGATGAATGAATAGGTCAAAACAAAATAATTATATCTCAGACCACTCCCCATCTGCATTTTTTAAATCTTCCCTGAGATTTGACCCTGGAGTAAAACATCTTGGGACCCTGGAGTAAAACATCTTGGAGTAAAAAATCCCCTTGGCTGCTGACTCAGGTCATGAACCCTACTTTGAAAGAAAAGCTGTCATGATTATACTAAAGCCTGATCATTTCTAGGTCTGCATTGTCAATACTTCTTGACCTGAACATTAAGATCTGGGCATTTTGTTTTCTGTAAATTGCACATCAATATTCTAGCTTTGCAAAGGTGTAATTTGGACAGCTCTATGCCCACTGTTATGCAGCATAATTCCCACTCCCTCCCTTGTGACTCTTCTGAACAGATTAGATGTGACACTTGTCAGCATGTGCAACCCCAGGATGTAGAGAAGTGAATGCCCTTGTGAGCAACATTGTCCAATGAAGGGTGGGATTTCATTCTCTAGGCAAAGAGATCTGTGATCCATTCTTGTTAGTGTCCTCAGAAGCTTCTGTTGGGACTGAATAATGAAAGCAAGAACGCATTCCTATATTGTTGCTTTTACTTGCTAACTCATTTATTTTGTTCTCTATACCCATGCTTCCTTAGGACACATCCCCATGTGAACTAACTGATTATCAAGATCTGTTTGCTGTTCTGCTTCCAGAGAAGTCTGGCTTAGGAAAAAAAAAAAAGCAATTCTTGCTAGTTTTATATAGAGACAAAGATAGGGATAGGTGATATAGATATAGAGGATGAAATAAATACAGACACATAGGTTATAAATATTACAAATTTATATGCTTGTTTATGCATATATATATATTTCTTAACACTAACTCTTATAGCTATGGCATTTATAAAAAGGAGTTGCCCTTGTAGTACAATTTTATCCATAACAATTTGATTAAACATGTATGTTATTCATATATATGATATAAATATCATATATATATAATATAAATAATGATAAACAGAAATCACCAACAGTCTTTCAAAGGTCAAATTTGATGCAGCTTACTTCATATCTTAGCTAACTAGAATAGCAGCAGAAATGTTTATTTGGACCATGACATTTACTTGGTATCAGCAAATATCTCATAACAATATTTGTCTAAGTCCTAGTTTGCTTTTATATATACTTTGTGTACTCCATCCTATTTTGCATATTGAAATCATTAGTACAGATTAGTACACCTACAACTACCTTAGTAATAATAGTTATTCATTTAAAACTCAAGAGCTTTAAAGTTATAAACTTCTTTCTGGGTAAATACTTTACAAAGACACATTTACCCAATTTTTAATTTTCACCGGTCAGTCTGGTATAATGCCAATTTTGTGAAGTACTCAGTATGTTTT
Organism: Uropsilus gracilis; assembly: GCA_004024945.1. Taxonomy (NCBI): domain Eukaryota; kingdom Metazoa; phylum Chordata; class Mammalia; order Eulipotyphla; family Talpidae; genus Uropsilus; species Uropsilus gracilis. The sequence continues at coordinate 34,932 of PVHY01002388.1, read as the reverse complement.
CACTTTCGTCTCTTTATGAAACTATTTTCCAAAAGATGTCACCTCCCCACAGAGAATAAGTCTCTGTGGGGTGACTCCTTTCTCACTGTTGTCTAGTTGTATAATCATACAATTATAGTAATTGGAAGAGATTTTGGTACGTGGAATATTGAGGGGGGAAGTGATTGGAAGCTTGAAGTAGGAAAGGTTTTGGTGAGTGTACCTTCTCTTGTCCTATATACAGCTTAGGATAATAGTCATGAACTAGCAATGACCTGTGGTTGTGATGTCTTCAATCCTTTCTGACTTAATGGGAAACAAGATGAAAGTTTGAGCATTTTTCTATAGGTCATGGGAGAATGGCATTTCCATCAACAACATCGGTGCTAAATTTCTACTTTAATAATTTTTCCCATCTTCTTGTTCCCCCATCTGTCTGTTTTTGGTACAGAGATGTGGTACTAACAGATACAGTAGGAATGATATTCATGCTCCATATTTAGTAGAACTAAATATGACATTGAATATTTTATCAAATGATGAGAGGTCTCATAGGTAATTCTGCCACTTTCCCAAAAAGTATCTCCATCTCCTTAAAGTCCCTTTTGTTCCCTTATTGTTTAAACAAATCTATTTCAATCCCAGAGTTTATAATAAGAAAAGAGCTGACAATATAATTTACCAGTGTTAACTTTCTATAGTTTTAAATATTTTATTTTTTATGCTGTCTAGATGTAGCACTCTCTTTTCTCTCACATCTTTAAAAGCAGAAACAGAAGAAGCAATGGATAAATAGAATTCACAGATGAATCCCAGTTCCCAGGTCCTCTCTTGAAGAAAGGACTAACTCAAAGGGACATTATTATCGTGTCAGTGATAGTTTAAGTTTGTGCGTGTTGGTTCTTCTTTTCTTTTTTTTTTTTTCATTTCCTTTTTTTCTCATTTATCCCCTTCTCTGTCCCCAAAGCAAGGCTGTAATTGTCGGACTACGTACAGGTAAAGATAAAGTGATCCTAACAGCCCCCAAATAAGGTTTCCTGTCTTTCAAATAAAAGCACCCCAGAAAGACTGACCATTGAACTTTATAAAAACCCTTTGGGGTTTTTTTGCTTGTTTGTTTATATATGCAATGCCTATCTCACTTCTCTTCCCCTCTTCTTTATAGTCTCTGACTGCTGTTTATCATTTATTTAGATGGAGTGTTTTCATCCACTCACAAAAAGGTGACACCACATCCATTTCAAGTGACAGTACCAAATAGGCTAGTCTAGCCTGATTAAGTGCATAGAGAGTTTCTGTTCTTTCTCTTAAAGAAAAAAAAATCACAAAAGCAGGAGGAGAACATAGGAATGTATTAGTCTTTTTATTGTAACAGTTAAAATTTACTTAACTTTCAAGGCCTATAGATTAAGGAAATGCTCTATTTCAGAAATGCTCTATTATTGTCTGCAAAGGGAGTGTAGCATTTACCAAGGAAATAATACAGCCAAGAAAAATAGCAGCAAGCTATTTGGAGAGGTATACTTTTACTAGAACGAAAAGCATGACAAATTGTTGGTCATGCCAAGACCAGTTTTCTGTGATTCAATCAAGTAAAGATTCAGAATTAAGAGTAGAGATTTGTGCAAATACATATTCTTGTTTAAGCAGATATGAAAAGCACAATGACAGTGACTAAATAGACCCTGAAAAGATGAAATATTAGTTCTTCCTCCTCAAACAGAATAAAATGAATTAGTTAGCCATGTTAAGAATGCATGATTAAGACAACCTCACTATCTAAGCAATTATAGTTTAACATTTGTTCAGAAAAAAATCCAAATTCAAAAGGGTAAATGTCACTGGAAGAATTAGTGCATCTTTCATGATGTCAGAGTTCTACTTAGCTTCTTCTGTTCTCAGAAACAGGGATTTGAACAAAGGCAACTGTCTGGGGCATTAGCCTCTCTGCTCCCCTTCATGCTTGGAGGAACTCTTGTAATTCACATCACTGGATCTATCACTGTGATTTGAAAGAAATTGCTTCATTTGTTTTTGTTGTTTACTTTGCTTTCTGTTTGTTTGCTTTTTTGTTGTTGTGTTTTACCCTGATGCCACATGTAAGTTTCAGTCAATATGAGACACTTGATATCTAAGATGTTGGCATGGAAAGTAGAAACCAGATCTTGGTTGAATTAGGCAGGTACTTTATCTCTACCAAACATGGACCTGAAGTGGGATAGTTGCATCCTGAGTGGTTACCAATTTGAACCACTTTCCCTATTGATATCAGGTCTGAATATAGCATTATGTAAATATGCAAGCAAGATAGAATGGAAAATATACTAAGCTAATACTAATCATTTACCTATTTTGTAGTAGTACTCTTTACTATTATTCTCACAAATGAATACACATTATTTTTGTAATTAGAAAAATACTAATCATGTAAAAGAGTGATATTGAAATGCCAGAGCCTGATGGAAACCAAGAGTTTGATAGCTGAGGTGAGTTTTTTCCTGGGCCCTTTATTCTTTTTTCAGGCCCAGATATTTCTTATAGCCATACTACCAATACCAAATTTCAAAAAGCCTTTTTTTTTTTTTTTTTTGAGACTAGGTCTCACTATTTTTGCCAGTGGAACTGCAGGCTTATGTTGCCCGGGGTACCATGGACTCAAGCAATCCCCAGCCTCAGCTTCCCAGGTAGCTGGGATTACAGGAATGTGCCACAACGCCCAGCTATTTTTGGGACTAGGTCTCGCTCCCTATGTTGCCTTGAGCGGGTTCGAACCGTGAATCCCTAGACCTAGATGCTTCATAGGCTGAAGCGTACAGGTACGCACCACCTTGCCCGGCCAATACCAAATTTCAATATGGAGTCAGTTTGAGGCATTCTACCCAGAATGAAATTTTCAATGAAAAATTATCTCATACAGGTGAAAATTATGCCAACTAAGAATCCTTCATGATGACACCATTGGCTCAGCCGGAGAAGTTTCACGAGGGCAAAAGAAGCCTTCTAGATTTACATTTTTGTTATTAGAAAGAAACATTTTAGAGATTAGAATGAGTCAGAAGTTCTACTCCCAGTTGATTTATCTATAATACTAAAAATAAGGGGCTAACACGATTTTGAATACCCACCTTCCCAGGGGATCCATTTTAAATGCTAGCAGACGTTTTTGTTTCATTATTTTATGCTATTTAGTAAGAGTCCCAATATGTGCTATAAGCATATGCTCTTCTTACAGACTCAAAATCACACTCGCCACATACATGCATATCAATATATGAGACAAGTCATATAGCTATAAATAAAGAATGATCCAAATATGAAGGTAAATAGAAAATAGAATGGACAATGCACTCAATGTTAATAATAATCATTTATTTTTTGTGAGATATGCATTAATACCCTTGACTATTATTATTATACTTTGTAATTAGAAAAATACTAATCATGTGGAAGTCTGTACATATGGGGAAATTGCAGCTTTCCCTTATTTTGTTTTGGAGATCCCCGGTAACATATATTTAAAAATAGGAAATTACATGGGCTATAATATGAAACTATAGGGGTTTTTATATTGCTACCTAATGTCACTTCTTGAAAATCTATAATTTAAAATATACAAATTTTTATTTTAAGGCAAAAAATGATAGTTGTTCTTCACACTATTTTCAGATATTCATAGGTTGTATTTACCCGGGATTTGACAATTTATGTCAGATTTCTTAAATTTGTAACTCAACCTATAATTATTTCAATAATAACATGGTCTAGGTTTTTTACTTGAAACTGTGTAAAAATTTACTGACATTATAATTACCTCCCTTACTAGGTCACAAATGTTTTTAGTATCCCTGGACTTAGTCAACTATCAACACCCTCTACAATCTCCTATCCTATTATATTTTCACTCATTTTTTGTCTTTCTGAAATGAAATTTCCCACTTTCACTTTTCATTGTAATTCTCTGTTGCTCAAATTATTTTATATTGCATTTCTTTCTTTGGGATGATTTAAACACCCTCCTTAGGAATGCTGAACTGACCTCACTAAGAATTGTTTATTCACTGTGCCTTACTTATTCTTCAGATTTGGATAGGGAATTTCACTTGGTGTTAATTCTAATGCTGCTCTCCAAAATGTGAAAGACTAGAAATTGTATATCCCCCTAGGTTTCTTACCGCAGGACTACCTATAGATTGCATGAACACCCATGAGGCATTGCTGTGGCAAGTAGGTGGGACAGAGTGGTGACAAAAGTCAGAAATAGGTCATGTCAGCCATGTCTTGACCAGTTCACATGTGGGACCAAGAAATAGAATGCTTGTGATATGCCAGAGGCTCTTCAGGATCTCTTCTGTAACAGTATTTTACATTGATTGATTACATCATAGAAAACACTAATTTTGTAAATGGAACTTTCATCAAAAGAAAGTTTTAACTTTTGATAAAAGAAATTTAAACTTACAACTGTCCATTATAAGTTGATAACAAAATCATTGGGTAAATGGATACTGTATATCCAATGACTTAAACAATATCACTCATGTATAGATTATTCATTATAGATCATATAAGGAACTTGACAATGGACAGACTTTATTGTGGCAGCTTAATCAAGTGATTATGTTAAGTATCAACATTTGAAACAAATTAAGGTTAAATGCAACTTTACATGAGGCAATTAAAATAAAACATACAGACTATCTCTTATCATTGCTGGAAAAAAAAAAAAGATAACATAAATGTAAACAGCAGTGAGGAAACCAAGCCAGACTAAAGAACAATCTATATGAAAATTTGCCACAACACTTAAAAAAATCAATGTCATGCTCAACACTGAGCTGAGGATAATTAAATTAATTAAAAATGGCCACTTGTGTTTTGGCTATGTAGAAAAATGTTCTTATCCTCAGGAAAACAATGATATTTAGAGGTGATATGACATCTAGAGATTGCTTCCAGATAATTATTCAACTCACCACTACCCTAAAAAGGTGTTAAAATATACAGAGAGGAGGAAAACCATTTAACAAAAATATAGTGACAACATATTAATAATGAGTGAAGGGAATGAAGGGTTCCGTGAATGTAGATTTGGGGGCATGTCAACTTTTCATTTAGTATATGCTAAAAGAAATCTCTTAAAGAAAAAAAAAACCTGAAGGCAGCTCTAGAATTTTATTTTCTTTAGGATTTGTCAGAAAGCTGTGTGCAATTCATTCATAGTCAGGTGTCTATTAATGGCTTCAGATTGTTGAGAGGGTAGGTACAGAATAGATATCGCAGTGAGACATCTGCGAGTGGAATTTGTGACATATGTGACTATAGAAGTATGAATATAAATGTGCACTGGTGTATGAAAGAGGAAATATATATATATATATATATGGGTATATCAGTATATGATGTTTATAGTTGTAGTAAATTTAGAAAAAGCTATTTATAATTAAGAGCATATTGAATAGCTTTAGATCATCTATAAGTGTTTGCACATTCTTACTCATAGATGATTTCTAGAGTTAAGCGAATGATAGGGAGATCAATAACACTTTAGTTGATTATAAGGATCTGGAAAGATTAGCTTGAACATTTTCACAGACTAAATGACAATCTAACAAATCAAAAGCATTGAGGTCAAATAAAAGTCAACCTAATTCCCACACTTTTGTGGGTAGTATTGAGATCATTTCTAAGCTCAGCACGAAACAAACAAATGCAGATACTTGTTTGTTTCATCCACCTATTTAAGCCACTGCAAGCTACTGTCCTCATTATCTACGACCAGCAAAAGAAAAATGTTCTTTTTTATTCCCAGTTAACTCCCTGTTTCAATTTATTTTATAAGATGAATCTGATGTTAAAAATTATCTGCACAGAAATTAAAATCAACTTGAATTTCTTTGGAAAAAGAAGGAATCATCGCCTTGGCCATCTGTTAAATATATTTGAACAGGTCTGGCAGAATATTGCATCTGCTCTTGTCTTTCCTTATAGCTTTATCAGCTTTAAAGGTCAATTGTGATGGTGTTTATTAAAGAAAAAGACAAGGGAATTTGTTTCACCTTTAAATCTTTCACATACTTTGCATTAAGCGATCTTCTTCAGCCATAACCCATTAATGCAGATCTGGGCATACTTGTGGGTTATAAAACATATATCAGTTATTATCATTATAATTATAAAAGGATTTGTTTCCTTTTAAATTAATGCAGGTTAAAGTATGAGTATAATAGAATATTTATGAAAAAAAGTACTTGTATTTTGAGTATGTCTAAATCATTAACATAAATGTTATCTTCCTTGAATCATTTATCAAAATAAATACTTCAGTTTTACAGATATGAAATACCACCCAATCAATTCCAGGAATAAACATAGAAAGTGATTCACCTGTAGCTCTTTTTGCTTACATATCACTTTCATGTACAAATATATATTCATCCTAATTAATGTTACAAGTAGAAAAGTAAACCACTTTAATTGAAGTGCCTTCTTAGATGCCCTAGGTCTAATACAAGGTGCTCTTGTACATAAACACCTCAACCTAAAGAAAACTTTAACATTTAGGCACTTTTTTTTTAGTCAAACATTTCTGTACCTTTTTTTGTTTTCTTTTGAAATTCAGGTGGATATGTTGGCAAAGGACTGGAAAACCAATGTTTAGAGACATCAATCTATCGAGAATGCCAGCTGGGTCAAGGTCAACTTTTGCAGAGAGTAAGTTGGCACTGGCTCATATCCATTGAATTTGCTGTCATAAGTGCTGTAGGTGACCATTTTGGAGGAATACTGGAGACATGAGCTACACTAGGAGGACTTGGAAAATGAGGACCAGAAGACAGAGCTTGTTTCAATACTGATATCTTTCAGTGCTTCAGGATCATCTGAGAATAAAATAAACTACTTATGATACAATGTTTTTATTTGTTTGTTTGCTTTGTTCTTGTTTTTGTTTTTCCCCCAATGTAAATGTTCAAGGTGGTTTTCAGTTTTCAAGGATGTTATGGTATGGATTGTAGTGCCTACTAGAAACAAAAGAAGGAAAAGATGTTATATTCAATATTTAAACTCACTTGGGAAACAGCTACTTAATTGGAAGTAGAAAAGAATTAGAAAGTAGATTCAACTGTTTAGGTATTTCAGACAAATGTCTCCTACTTAAACAGCAACTGAACAGTTACAGATCAAGATTGTGAAGTATAGATTCTGTGAATTTCCTGTGAGAGCAAACAACTTCAAGTAATTAAAAGGTAAAATGGGATAAAAAGTATCTGAAACATCCTAACGGAAACACCATATCCTCAAAATTATTGATATTTTGATTGATGGACTATCCTTTCAAATATAATCTAAAATAAAAATGCCTTCAATCTAAAAAATAAAAGGACAAAATACATGCTGACAGCCAGGCAGAACTTTGATTTGCAGAAATTAAGATATATCAATAAATAAATACTTGGAGCTACAAAATCAAGCTTAACTCTATATAATCAAAAAATGTGTCAAAGTTCTCAAGATAATTCTGAATAAAAGTGCATCTCATGAGAGGTATTTTTCTGAAAGCAATATGTATATATATATATATATATATATATATATATATATTATATATTTCTTTTTTTTTTTTTTGAGACTAGGTCTTCCTATTTTTTGCCCATGGAACTGCAGGCTCACATTACCCGGGGTACCACAGACTCAAGTAATCCGTAGCCTCAGCTTCCCAGGTAGTTGGGATGACAGGCATGCGCCACCATGCCCAGCTACTTTTTGGGACTAGGTCTTACTGTGTTGTCCTGAGCAGGACTTGCACTGCTATCACTAGCCCCTGTTGCTTCATAGGCTGAAGCTTACAGGCATGCGCCACCATGCCCTGCTGAAAGCAAAATATTTTTAATTCTTTGTCTTTGGTTGTCTGGACCAACATTATAGCACTTTTTGCTAATAAGATTTTAGGTACAGGTTTAACTCAATAAATATTTAGAAAGTCTATCATTAGTGTCACATTATTTTGTATAAGAGGAAACAGTGAACTACAAAAATCCTTGATTTAATAAACTATTATTAATGCAAGAGATCAACTATGCTGGATAACTAATTAAAATAAATAACATGCTACAGACTTGTGAACATTAAGAATAAAAGTGAAAATTATAATTGAGATGTAAAGATTAAGAATCAATCTCTCTCTCCTTATAAATAATTTCAGTGCCAGTGAAAACCATGTATAAGGATGGAATGGATGCTTTAGTTTACTAGAAATTCTATTCAGTCTTCTTCATTTAGAAATACAGTTAAATTTTGTTATATAAACTTGATGTAAGTCCAGCCTGAATCTCCTCTTTAATTCCATACTTCCAAATATATTGTTATCCTTCCATATCTTTCCATGCTGCAAATTTTAAAATGCTGATATGTAGATATTTATGAGAAGCCAAAACTTAAGCTGCTGCTCAATAAATGCATTTTGAAATAAGGAGATCTGGGTGAACTAAATATTTAATAGCATCAGGTTAAAAAATAGTCAGATATTCTCATTTCACAATACAATGATCTTGTCAATGACATAAGAATAAGATTAATCTTGATTTAGATTTTCTTTATTTGAGAGAGCTGTTCAATGGAATGCATCATTCATCATCAATTCTGAGATTCATTCTATTTTTTTTTTCTTATGCTATATAAAGCTGACCACACTGTTTTGGTTAATATTCTCCTTATTTATCCATGTGAATAACTTTATTGAGAATCTGGTGACTTCAGCTTGCTCCAGGACAATCGATTCAAAATGATTATGCTCTGTTTTTACATTGTAATTGAGGGAAAATTCTTCTCTGTCTCCTAAATACTTGGGAAAGAATATAGTTTTTGTTAATAAACAAATAGATGATGCTCATCATGCTTAAACTCTTCAAGTTTTTTTTAAGAAGTTCTTCCCATAATGCCTAAAGATCAATGAGGCAAACTCCTAGTCCATAGATTTTGGCAGTGTATTATATACCTAGTCCTTTTGAGAAGCAGTTACTATGAACCTTCCAAACCCATGGTATTCGTCAATTTTCACCTTGTCTCCTAATGTGTCAAAACATTTTATTTTGAACCTTTCTGGATTAACTATTAAAACAGACTTTACTGGTCACTTGCTTTGCGAATAATTGCTTTGCCCCATGTATGAGCATACCTAGTCCCTTAATTCCCCAAAGCTAAGCTATTTATAAGACCATTTTAAAGGTGACTGGGGAATAATAGCAAAAGGAAAATCTAGAGAGTGATTATAACCACTGAGACCAGTCCTCAGGGTCTAGCTAGGGAGGTGGCTATCCTCCCCACCATCATGTCAGGCCTCCCTTATTTCTTCCTGCCTAAAATGATTGATAGGAGACTAGTTATTTTCCCAAGGGGAATTACCTCAAAACAAAGCATTTAGAGGGGAAGTTCAACCAGAAACACATGTATATTTCAAAATGCCTGCCCAATTCTGTCTTAAATTATATGGCACACCTGTTGCCAAATCGTCAATGCATTTTGTGCAAAGCCCTGTGTCATTCCTTCTCTTTTTCTTTTTCTTTTTTGCAATTTTCCTCCAAGGTGAGACTAAAAAAGTTCAAGTCATCAGGAATTTTTATGTCTTTTACTTTCATTCCAATTCTATCACGTAGTTCTTCAGGACAGAGAGTATTTAAACATACATTTATTCTTTAGTTTCCTTGTTACCACCTTCTTACAACTGGCAGCCTGCCAGCTTACTGTGACTGTTCCTATTGTCAATCTAAAAGAGTGCTTGGGGTCAAGTTTAGCCTACAGTAATTCCTTACATATGGCCAGTTCCATCTTTTTCTTCCCAAAGATTCCATTCCATAGCTCTGGGAATGAACTGTATTTAAGTGGAGTCAAAAGATATTGTGAAAGTCATGGATAACTGAATTGTCCATATGTTTTATGCACCACTATCAAAAATGCATGTGTGGCATGCCTGCAAGATAGAATATAATTTAATTTTTTTTCTGGAAAAGGCAAGACAAGGGAATATTTTAATAGCATTATATTTTACCGGTTGAAAGAAATCACCATTCCCTGAAATATTGCATAATATTTTGTGTAAAATGGGGTAATTTACCAGAAAGGTACTATAGTAATTTGGAATCCACATACTCGTAGATTCTTCTAATTCTAATTTGTCCTTTCCTGGTAGTCAGCAGGATCCTAAATGCTTTGCTTGACTACTCAAAGAGGTGATTTTTTTTTTTCAGTAAATTAAATCAATTTCCATTTGTTCTTGGTCTAGGAAATTTTATTTTCTCTTGTCTTTATTCAATTTTCAATTCTTTCTTCCCAGAGCATAAATCAATGTCTTCCTTTGATTTCATGGCAGGTATTCCTATATCTTTTGCATTACAGCCAGAAAAAAAATCATTATATTAAACATCATTCCAAGCTTTGAAGCTGTAGTGGTGCAAACGAATCAATATTAGAACTTTTCTAATTCTCTGGAAAATACCAAAGGCTTAATGTTCCAGTAGATGAGTACTTCAGTAGCAGAAATTAGAGCACCTTGGTTAGATTTATCATTTCAGCACAACAGCATGAAACAGATACGCACAAAGAAGAAAAACAGGTATTCATGTCTTAATTGAGAAAGACTGAATTTTTAGGAAAGTTTACATTCATTTTCTTTTCCTGCATATATTTCTTGCCTTCATTTAGATCTGGGTTTTGTACTGTATTCATCTGCTAATTGTGCCATCACAAATTAGCAGATTGGGTGGTTTAGCAAAAGGAATGTTTTCTCACAGTTCTGGAAACTGGATGACTAAGATCAAAGTGAGGGCAGGATTGGTTACTTCTATTCTCTCTCTTCTCTTCTTATAGATAGATCAAGAAACCTTCCTTCCCAGGTCCTTTTCATTGTCTACCTTCTGCTTTCTAGCATCCTTTTCTTAAGAGTAGTCAAATCCTGTTGGACCAATGCCACACCACTGTAATTACCTCATTTTAGCTTAATTACCACTATGCATAAGTATAGTCAGATTTTGCTGAATTGGAGGTTAAGAATTTAACATATGAAATCGAAGGGAGGGACACAATTCACCCCAAAATATGTGTAATGACCTCTAAGAACAGTTTATGGTCAGGCACAGATTAGGGATAATTTTCCTTGGTAACTGATGCGCAAATAGGAAATTCAGATTCATGTTTTGCACCAGATAAAAGAACAAAATATAGAAAATAAGAATGTACAGTTGTAACCATGCATATCAAAATATTGAGTAAATGAAAATTTTAGTTTTAGAATTTTCCCATTATTTTGCATCAAGTGGTATAATCCTCCCTCATCCTTCCACTTTCCCACTCTCCAAATTCCCCTCTCACCATCTAAAATGGTTTGCATAGGCATTATGAAAATGAAGTCTTATAGTTTGCTCTGTTATTGAACAGTGATTTCTTTTTCTTGAAATCAACATTTTATTCCAAGTATTTTATTATCATTTAATTTATCCTTTAAATGATAATTCTCCTGTTACATAATTCTCCTGCTACATAATTCTCACCCTGAAAATGATTGACCTGTTGAAAAAATAATGGATTAAAAAGTTTAACATTTATTTAAAATTGTTATTTAGCATCAAACAACAGACCTCAAAATGAAATAGATTTTGAAATCAAAATTCACTTGCACTAATTAAATTCATGAAGTATTAGAAAAATATAAGATAACAATTTCATATAAGAGGGCATACCGTGGGTATAACGCATTTACTGGTTAATTAATTCAGGTGACAGGGATAGGTTATTGAGACGTGCAGAGACTAAAATATTCGGACATGTACTTCTGTAGTTGAAAGCCACTTCAAACGTCCTCTTAAGTAAATTTATTTTAACTGCAGATTTTAACTGAGGCCCTCTTAGAGCATTAAGAGTAAGACACTTTTCATTCAATGCAGTCAAATTAGTGGGAGAGCTGACAAAGCAATCAATAATTGCTCACTTCACACTCTTCATGAGGAACATATATTTCACATTTATTTAATATCAAATATCCACAAATTTCAAAATCCAGCAGACACTTAATGAATGCTAAATAATTTGATTACCACCCCATTGTGTGACAGGCATATCGATATTCAGCAACATTAAAAAAGTAGATGATTGATAATTTCACATTTTAGCAGTAATTTCATGTGCTTTTTAAACTTACTCTTTATTGTCCTCTATTTTACCCTGAGTTTTTTGTTTTCTTTCATTCATTCATTCATTCATTCATTCATTCATTCATTCTTTTCTTTTCTTTTTTTTTTTTTGCACATAGTTCTTTTAACTTCAGATATTTAAGATGGAGTGAATGCAAGCTTAAGTCTAAGAAAAGCTCTGCAGTGTCTCCAGTTCTATGGCTTTACCAAAATTTGAAAGTCGGGAACAATTCTATGGTGTAATACATTTCAATCAACAGGAGGTCTTTTTATATATAGTTATTGATATTTTAAAAATACAGCATCAAAAGTTTTCTTGTGAAAACACTTCTAAGATGTCAGGATATTATGAAAGAAAGATAATTTCAATAGAACTTTCATTTGGATGAAGGACAGTGTCAAACTTTAAAGAACAGAAAGTAAATAGAGTAGACCAAATGGTTCCAAGCTTTCACAGCTCAATTATTAGACCTGCTTGAATCAAATAAACATGTCAAATATAGACATTTGTTGTATTCCAATTTATGTAGATGAGCACCTGGTAAACTAATAACAGTTTTACAGAACAGATTCTCACAGACATTTCTTTTAAGACTTTTAAAAAGTGCTAATTTTCCTTATTTTAAAATCATATGAGAATATAATTTGAAAAGCTATCTATACATACATAATATATAGTTATTTAAGATACATACTCATTTAGAGCAGTGTAGATAAATGAATATATATGCATATATAGATTTTAATTCATGTTTCTAAGTGCTTTAGAATGTTGGTACATGCAAAAAATTACAATGTTAGAACTTATGTAAGATGTCAAGACTTATAGGATCTTTTCTCTTAAATGGTCTATCTTAAATAAAAAAATAATATTTGCTTAGAATGCATGTTGTAACAATTAACAGCATCCAGTATATTGCTGTATACATTTTATATACTAACTATATGATTGTTTATTTAATTTGAACAATTAGATAGGCATATGTATTTTATAAACTAACAGAGGATATTGCTTTTTGTTTTTCTCTTAAAATATTTCTGGCTAGTAGATTTTTGGTCTTTGTGATAATGCATAAAGAATAAAATAAAGCAAAAAAACTTTTTTTGAATAGAGTAACTTTAAATCATTTTGGTAACTTGAAGTAGAAATAAGTCTAACTGAGATCCTTATCTTTTTTTAAATGTTTTACTTTAAAAAAGTATTAAAATATGAACTTATATATAACTATTACACATAATATGCAATACATTCTTCAAGGCATTAAAAAAGCAAATGCATAAGGCTGTAAGAAAATCAAGCAATTTTATACCTTACAATATAAAACTTTTCCACTGAAATGTAAGCACTGCACCACATAAGAAGTAGGAATTCCTAGCAGATAAACACTCAAGGATTTTACTACTGTAATGTTAAAAAGTGAGACTGTAATAGATTACATTTTGTATCATATTCAAAGAAACGCAGTTCAAGAATTAAAATATACCTGCAAAATAAATTTGTGAAATCCTTGATCAATATTAAAAGGAACAAATAGATATGAGTATCTAAAGTTTCTTTTTCAACTCTTTGTTTCCCTCACAACTGGCTTGTGGTTGTTATGATCAATTATATGCTTGTTGATTAGAATTATACCTCATCTTTTAGGTCCTATCCTGGAAAGTGAAATCCTGGATCTTCTGCCTTTCCCCAAAACATCTATGAAAATAACTTATGTTGTCTGCCTTTACTATTCTCTACGTAGGACAAGTTAAAAATGTGGAAAGCATGAGTATGGTTTGCAGATAGAGGGGATATGAGATCCCATCATGTAGTCCATGCCTAAGAGTCCGGGGGGTATACACACCCTTGCTGGAGAAGAACAGATTAAAAAAACAGACAGATTTTCTCTTGAGGACATGACTCAAGAATTTCCTTATTGGCAATTCCACCTATCTTCGTATAACCAACCTTATTAAGAAAAAGAAATAAATCATCTATATTTTCTCTCCTATGACATATTTCTTTACAGTTCAAGCAACAGTTTGACTTATTGACTTGGTTGATTAATTTTGTCAGGAGACTTCTCATGCATAGCATGGGAGACTGATTGCATTTCAAAGAGGGAGGTGTTGTTTTAATCTGATGAGCAGTATTGAACACTTTTTTTCCCTTTGTATTAGCTATCTGAGATAAAGAAGAGCTCTGAATTTATCTTTATGTCTCTGAGACTAGATGGTTCATCAAGTTGGGCATGCTGCCTTTGCTAGAAGTTTCCTTGAATTTTAAAAATGTATTATTTATATTCCTTAGTTTCTGTTGGTTTATTTGAATGATTAGGATATTATGTTATTACATTATATTTTGAAACACTGACTCATAATTTAAAAACCCTAACTCACTTTGATCAATCATTAAAAAGACCTGTGGATATTTCAGCTGTCCAAATACACAATAACAAATTCATGCAGTAACTTAACTTGAAACTACATAACTGGTCACATGTGAACATAAACATTACTTTTTGGTAATTCAATATCTGAATTCTGATAGCTAAAATTAACTAATATGCAGATTCATATTTTAATAGATTCATATTTTAATACTATTTCTTAAAAATATTGTGAGAAATATTGCTTAATAAAATTATTTTTATTGAAGTCACATCAGTTTACAATGCTGTACATGATTTAAGCTTATAAGTTTATACTTTTTTCATCTGTATCTTGTCAAACTACATCTACCATCAAAGAACTAATAATCTCCCATTAATTTTTTAATATAGACAGTAGAAAATGGTATTACAAGACTGTATTGGTTCCTGGTATCTGAATGGGAGAATAATCCCTATTAGTCTGATTACCTTATATACTCCCATACTGTATATAAAATAATAGAGAAGAATAAATAGAAAAAGGAATTGATACAGTTTAGAATTTGGCTTCTACTGGAGGAAGTAGCAATCAAATACTATACATAATTGCTAAACACTCATATTTCTCAGCTACATATTTGAGTAAGTGTAATGTCACAGGACATTACTCAGAATTCTACTCCTATTCTACTCTATTCTTTTTTGTTAAGTCCCTTCTATTTCTATCTCACTCATACTCCCAAGTCAAAGCAGACCTTTTAGATCTTCATATTTGTCTGATTATTAATATCAGGAAGAAAATCAAATAACATTTATTTCAAAATAAATGGGGATAAAGTAAAAATAGTATGACTAATTTTATCTGGTAATCTAACATATGTTTTCTTTCTTCTTAACTAAAGCAAATGTTGGGTTGGAGATTACAAAACAACACATTTTAAGTGAATGAGTTTAGGTGAAGTACTCTGATTTTACTTTTGACCTCTCATTTTTAAATGCACAAATTATTCAGATCAGTGAACTGGGAAGTAAATAAAACAAAAGTGGATCTGTTTACTCTTTGGATACTATAAATTCCAAGGGTGTCAAAGATGATTCACCACAGATGTGTAACTGGGAACAACATAGAATGAGGATCTAATCCAGACAATAATGTATGACATCATGTTGGTAAGATGTAATATTCACAGTGAACTATGATGGAAATGGAATTTTCTGGTTGTGCTGTATTCTTAACAGGAGAATCAAGAGTGATCAATAAGCACTGTTTTTCATTTTAATAAGAATTTCAGATTAAAAACAGATTCAATTGGAGCCCTCACACTGTTAATGGCAGTGAAGGAAAATTCACAATATCTTGAACCTACATGTACTGGTGATTCTATGTTAAGGTAAAAGAAGTCATATATAAAATAAAAGTTTACTCGAGTATTGGTCTTTACTATGTTAATGAGCATGATAATATGATCATTGTGAGAATTACTAGAATTTGGAGAGCATATAGAAAGACTAGTGAAAGAGGTATCATTTAATCATGCCATATCATATTTCATATTACAATTGCATCATGAAATTCTGCCTGAGACTATATTATGTATTATGACCTAGACCTTTTCTATCTTTGACTTCTCACTTCTTCTCCTTTACTTCTTTCTTTTAAAAAATAGCAATTTTATTTCTTACACTGTTGCTAGTTGTTGAACAATTTTTCATTTCCCCCTTAAAACATTAGAAATGAACTTATCCTGTAATTTTTACTTCTACCCCTTTTCTTTTGTGTTAAATCCCTTCTATTTCCTTTCCATCTCACTCATCTACTCTAGTCGAAGCACAATTTTTAGATCTTCCTATTTGCCGGATTAAATTAATATCAGTTATCTTATTTTTTAACTTCTAGATACAATCAGTGGAATTTCTATTCCTTCCTCATAGTAAACAACTAATAGCATCAGATTCCTTTAAGGTCAGAACTACCTTGCAATGTCAGAGATTCAGATTTCTGATCTCAGCTAGATCTGCCAGGACCAACATCAGAAAGATGAAGACTTTTTATCTAGTATGAAGTATATTTCATGAAATAACTTGATGGTGGCAACTATAAGCTCTAGCTCATCTATGAACAGGACAAATAAATCACATTAAATTATTCTCCCCAAAGGGCTAATTTACATTAGGTAAAATTCAGCTCAGATTTAGCTCTTTCTTTCCAAACAACTTAAACTTTTATCTCTGTTTCAACTTTACTTACCCCAAATGCAAATCAATTCAAATCAAAACATTTGCTTTTAGGAAGTGAGAAACACATGTTAGTTCATGGCCTCTGTGTACACTAGTTGTGGATTTATACTACCCCAGAACTTCAACATGCATTTGGACAATTATATATCAGAAAGTTTGACATAATCAACCAAAAAGAAACAAAGTGATTTTTCCTCTAGGGAGACACCAATCAGGCTGGGAATATTGGTGATTCGGGCCACTCTTTAAAGTCCAGAGTGCTGTGGTTTCAGCTTTAGGCACTAATTCAGTTTGTTTGACTCTTAGAGTTGATTCTCCAGGCATAAAAGGATGTTTAGTCATCAAACAAACAGGATTACTGAATCTTGGATTTCTGCCACTGGAAACCATTAGTGGGATGTGTAATAGGAGGAGGGAGTGGACTTACAGATGGGGAAAGTGATTCGGGTTACTATCCTTTAGAGACCCATTTTAATGAAATACACTTAGACTCACTAACAGACTTTGAACACCAGTATCTCTGTGCTCCCATTCCAGTCTATGTGATTTGGGATTATAATCACATTGGAAAGGTTCTGAGAGGTCTAAAGAAATTCCCACCTAGGACAGAAAAGTCTATAGCGTATATAAGATAAATTATTATTACAGATTCAAATTTAACAAAATAAAATAAAAAATCCTAGACTGAGAAAATATGCTTCTGACTATTCTTCACCTCTTGGGAAGAACTTGCCCAGTAGAACAATGAATATCAATAAGTCAAATCCCAGTTTCTTTTGGACAGACCTGGCAGAGTAGACAACAGCAATTGCATCCTATAAGTTTTCCTTTTCTAAGATTCATTTGCACCATTTTGTTATTTCCAGTTCTTTTGTAGGAGCCAACAATTTAACTTCACATGTCTGTGGGTAAAATGTATTTGGAAATTGAGTATCCTGGAGAAATGCTTTAAAACCTTGTGACTTATGAGGTCATTGGGAGGATTGTGGTAAGGACTGAGCCATGCTTACTGACTTGAAAGTCAAGTGCTTTCACATTACACATGTCCTCTTTAGCACAGATGACTATTTTATGAAAGATGACTCTTTCCCAAACTATATATCATTCAAAAGAGAAACTAAAACTTTCTGTGAGAAGCAGCATCTATAAAAATAGTTACCAAAATAACCCAAGAATGAATAGTCGAAATTCCTAAGTTTCATAGCCTAGCCTGTGATAGGCCTCCCGTGACCCTCAGTATGCTCCCAGTTTTATTTTGATTTTGCTTGCTAGCAGTTATACTCTGAAGCTCTCTTCACTTGTAGTGACAATTATATTGTTTCCCAGACTTTAAACTGGGATCCATGCAGAGAAATACCAAATCTCAACGGTGCAACCTATATGTTGTTAAAGATAAATTTGTAAGAGTGCTAAACACAAAGTTGTATGGTAGTGCTATCAAATTAAATAAGGAAAATTATTTCCTTATACATCCACCACATTTATAATTACTAGCTATTAAGAAAATGAGGTGGATGTATTATTAGATAATTTTGATGACACTAGGTGTTGTAATTTCGGTAGCAGAGAGCTGTCTTCCTTCACTGAAAAGAAAAAAAGTAAGAGGCCTCTAACAGCCCTACAAATGAAGAAGGCAGTTTGAGGCTTGTTGCTGATTCAACAGAATGATCATATATTTGCGCTGTGCTAATAGAACAGAGGAACCTTCATAAAAAGGAAAGATTCCATGTTCCCAGTCCTATTTAATGAGGTGGGGGAAGGGAGCTGAACAGTCAGGTAGAAGATACAAAAGAATTGAAGGACACACAGGAAGAGAGCCATTTGCAGCAGAGAGACATGTGAAGGAGAGGAGAGTAGTCTTGCTTTTTGGCATTAACTTGGACCAGGAACTTGGGGACACATCAGGAGATAATATGAAAGACATACGTAAAGAAACTTGAAAGAAACACATGAGGCTCGAGAGGCCTGTGGGTGAGAGAAACATAGGGACATTGACAATAACAGCTTTCGTCTTAATATGTGCTTTCATTTTGCCCCTTTTGTCCCAGACTTCTCTGGTCCCTTCTGTTACTTTCTTATGGATTCCCACCAGAAGCTGCCTTACTTGTGGCAAGGCTTAGGGTCACCCACTTTGGACCAAGCCTGTTTGTTTGGACATTTACCCAGGAGGGGGTGGGTAGCTTTGGAAGTTTTATTGGGAAACGATTATCTTTTCTTCTTTTTCTATGCACACTGATTTTATTCAACTTCTTTCACACAGAGTTTTCTTTGTCTTTGTGCATACTGATAACCAGTCCCCATTAGAGAGTGCAAATTTAGGGGTACTGGGGTGTCCTCAGTCTGCACACTGACATTAAGATGGTGGAGTTGTGAGAGATTGCACTTTATAAACCTTGATTTTATTAAAGTCATCATATTTCTGTCATGGCAGAAGGCAGACCAAAATTCTGCCCCCTAAACTATGTGTTTATGGCAAAGATTGATTTCCTGGGCTGAACTGTAAAGGCTGGATGGTGGGTACATCTGTGCATTTGAAAAAGACTTTGACATGTAAACTTTTCTCTGTAACCTCTCTCTTTCTCTCCCTCTCCTATCTCTATGTGTATCTTTTTCTTAGTCTTTCTCTCCATCCCTCTGTCTCTCTGTATCTTTCTGTCTCTGTGGGTCTCTGTCTCTCTGTCTCTCTCTGCCTGGAATACATAATCTCTTCATCTCTTTTCAATGAAGAAGGCAGAATTTAAATCTGCATACCCTGTTCCTACTCCCCTCTCCTTTTGAAAGTCACAAATTTGGTCAGCTTTAGAGCTGGTTGAAAAGTTTCTAGAGCCTGTGGCCAATCACTCAGTCACGCCTAGTGTCTCCTATGCTTATATAAGTATACATGCTATTATTAAGCTCTTACTGACATTATGTCTTAACACTGTCTGATGTTTACTTGATTATTTGCCAGTCTAGAGGAACCCAGAGGGTAGGGGGTTATTTTGCGTTTACATCCACGCCCAACAAAGTGGGGTTGTATTAAAAAAAAACAAAAAACAAAACAAAACACAGATTCCTCTGATTTAAATTTCGCTTTGGCTCAGTGTACACGTGATGAAGGCTACTCTCTTTAACAGAGTTTATATGACCTTTAATTATGTAATTATCTGCACATATCTTCTTTTCATTTTTCTTAACCCCCAACGTGGCCTCCCACACCAGTTTTCTGATTGGTTTTGGTTCTCTCCCTTCAGGTCCTTTGCAGGCTTTGCTAGGAGACTTAGAAAACTGTCCCGGCCACAACTTACTAAATCTTCCCTCTTTGATTGCCTTGTCCAATCCTAAGACTTCATTGCCTACTTTCTATAGCTCCAATAAGCTGGAAGCACTTTGAGGGGAGGGAAAGGTGTGTCCCAATCACCATTTTTTCCTTAACCTCAATTGCTGATTAGATACGCAACCAATGTTTATTGTTGAATAGCTGAATTATTAGATCTTATAAGGCATCATTACCAAAATCACCAAAGATTTTTTTTAATGTTATAGAAACAATATCACTTTTATCACCAAGATGTCTTATATATTAAATCCAGTGACTATGCATGGTCAGACATGGGAGAAAGTTTTTCCAGTTGCCAATTCCAGTAGACACTTTAAGACTGGAAATATTCATTTGGTTTCCATTCATTCTTTCACTTTAAGTTATTCATTCATGTATATGCACTGACAACATCTCCTCTTTTCTTTTTGCTGGCTGCTGCGAAGCATACACCAAAATTTGAGGCTGTATCTGGCTACTAATATAATCCTTGGGTAAATTATGTTTTACATTTATCCTCATTGTTTTTGTCCTTTTTGGTTCTGAATGTTTCCTTATCAGTCCCTTCATTTCCATTTTTATTTGATATTCTTTTGTAGATGAGACAGAGCATAAACTCTTAATGAATTTAAATCAGGCCTTATGTTATTTTTCAATTATGCTCCAAAAATTATACTACAATGTTTTCTTCATAGATAGGTGAACTTAAGCAGAGACAGAAAGTAAATTTGCCTAGGATATACAAGTGACCATTATAATCACCTGAATTAACTAAGCAACTTTTCAACTCAATGTTTGGGTCTAATTTACATAGAAAATGCATTTTAAACCATGAAAAAGAAACTATTGTACTGAAAATTCAAATTGGGCTATTTAGTATTATTTGTTATTAGAAAGGTCTTGAGGGATGGATTTGAAGCTACTGTTTCCTAAGGAAGTATCAACAACCCTATACACATTTCCTTAATCCTACTATTGTATATCTGCTTTTTTCAAACTGATTTGAGGCTAGGTTTTAGTTAAACATAAACTCATTAACATTCCACTGTTAACCATGCTTATTTATCATTAGATTTCTAGAAAAGATAAAACTTACATACAGCCCTGTGAGGAGGCCACTTCTACATCTTTCAGACTATGACTTTTCACTTTTCACAATTATTATTAGAATCTGGTTGAGCAGGAAAGAAAACAAAACCCAAGTAGCAAGTTACCTTTGGACAATTTTGCATGATTTATTTTTTAATGTCTCCATAAAAATGTGCTTCTTACATTCTTTTATTTGGAATAGCATCATTTGAAGGCAGGGATTATCTCATGGATGGTGAGATGACAAATAACTTTACTTCTTTTTTAGCTCATAAGCTGTAACTCACTAGATGTTAAATCTTATCTGGTTCTTCTAAGAATGGTAGTTAGTGATACTGACATCTCCAGTGAAAGCTGATTTTAGAAATAATACCACGGTTGTTTTTCTATTTGATTTGCTTATTTTTTCTTTTTTCTCTCTTTCTCTCTCTCTCTCTTTTGTATTTAACCAAACTACAGACAATTGAATTGACCACTTCAAAATGTGATTTAACATCAAGTGTATGGGTGTACAGTTTTGATCGTGAGAGTATTCAATGGAGGATGCTTGATTAAAGCAAACAGTGTGGAAGAAAGACTGCCAGGAAAATTTCATTTCAGGTTCTTTTATTCTTATTGGGCAGAATTAGTGACCTTACCCTTTAAACAGGATGCAAATGCTGGATGGTTTTGATATTGGTTTCTTCGGAAAGAGAGTGTGTTTAATGTGCAGTGACCAGGATGACGTGGTAGAGACTGACTGGCAGTCATAAGACCTGCCAAATCCATAGAACTGGCTTTAATCTAGTCAAGAGACTGAAAATGACAATATATAATGTTGGTTTTAGATGACAGAGATCTAACATTCTGCTACCATGGCTGTTTATACTGACATTTTCATGATTGAGAAGAACTGTTAGGTAGAAGTCGAAGATGGAGAAAATCCTATGCCAAATACTTTATATTTGTGTAAATCATAAATAAACTTCCAGTGTGGTTAATTAGTTGCTACCTAGACTAATAAAGCACCCCTAAACCACACATGTTTCGGACTTTCCAGACCTATAAACATGTGTTGTTCTGAAAAAACATATGTGTCCCAGGTTACTTCTATACCTGTTCTTTGGAATGAATTAAATGAATTAGAATTTTACCTGTCATTCCAGGGTACATAAATATTGATTAATCTAAATGAGTGTCATCATTATTTTAAAAAACTGAATTAGATATGCTCAAAATTACCATTAAATGATAGGATTTGATTTGTTTTATATGTATTTTAATTAATTACCACCAGGATTAGATCCTGGGATGCAAAGAACCTACAAACTGGTAGAAGATATATGGCCAACATACTTCTGATAAAGGTTTAATTCCCAAAATATATAAAGAATTATACAACTTAAAGACAATTAAAACATTCAGTAACCCAATCCAAAAATGGGCAAAAGACAGACACTCCCCCCAAAAGATATGATGACTTACAGCTACATAAATAAAACATGCTAATATCATTTTGCTGTAAGGGAAATAAAAATCAAAATAGCAATGAGATGTCATCTCTCCCCCTTCAGAACAGCCTATGTCAAAAAGACTGGAAACAATAAGAGTTAGTTTAGATTTGGAGAAAAAGGAATACATGTTTATTATTGATGGAAAATATTTTGGTACAGCATTATGGTAAATAGTATAGTTCATAGTAGTAGTATTCACAATAGTTAAGGCATGGGATTAACTCATATGCCTATTGACTGATGACTCCATAAATAAATTATGGAATATGTAGTCAACAGATTATTTTTCAGCAGTTTAAGCAAATGAAATAATGCCTTTTGGGACAGCATGGGTGGAATTGGGATAATTATGCTAAGTGAAGTAAATCAGAACATGAAAGCCTTTTGCTGGATGGTTTCTCTCATTTGTAGAATATAAATAACCAAAGAAAAGAAAATGATAAAACTCAATAAAATAACCTTTAAATGCTGTGAAAATATGGTGATCACTAAAAGGGGGTGGACATGGAGGAAAAGGTATAAAATGGATAAGGTGACAGTGTGTTGACACTGGGGGAGGGCAAGTGAAGCAAGGTTATGTATTGAAATGTGAAGTTGCATATTTTTGTAAATCCAAGACAAATAAATAAAACAATTATGGCAAAAAAACCCTCAAAATAAAGATTATCTTAAAGATAACTAAATAGAAATTTGATAAATTGATATTTAGTTCATAGACTTCTTTGGAAAGACAATTCAGTAATACATATAAGTGTTTGGGATTTAAAAAATGAGCTATATAGTGAGTATGGCTTTAAATTTGGGTATTAGTCTAAAGATGAAATTGTTTATCTTATTTCTATTGACATAGTTATTTAGAAACTGAAAATTAAGAATAGCTAAAGAAAATAAACATTACAAAGAAAAGTTATAAATATAATAATAAATGGATAAAATGTTATTTTTGCCTGTAAATTAAGTTTAGTGGACATCTATTTTTTAATACATCAGTAATTATTGAACTAAATCTCCCAGAATGCTTGGTGCAACAAATAAAGTTGGATATGACTCTATCCATACCCTCAAAAAAATGTAGATAGCAAACTGAAAAACACACAATTCCAATGCAAACTAGAAAAGAAAAAAATGTACCTATATTCATTTGCTAGGAGACCATGGAGTGGGAGCAAAAAGGTGTTGTGAATTTTGTGTGATTGATATAATGATAGTGTACATCTGAATTTCTCTCCCTGTGATGTAATTAAAATAACCAGAGTAAATATGTCTGCAAGCACTACATAACTACTTCTGACAAAAGAAATGTTAAGATTGTAGGAAAGGGAAAACATGCCAAACTGATAAGCAACCTGATAAATAATGCAGGACTATTCCCATATCTTATAAAATCACTCACTAGAAATGCATCAGAGAACAGGTTTGTTTAATAGGCATAAGAAAACAATAGATTCCTTATCAAGGGTCTCTGTTGATTATGGGTACATGAGTACTTATCTATCAACAAATATGAAGAGAAATATAAAAAGTCATTTTTTTCCACATGAGCCCACTCCCTAAGGCTCTGAAAGTCAGAATATTCTTGATATCCCTTTCATATCTCTCTAATAACAATTGAATTCTAGTATGAAAAGCTAGATTGTGAAATGGATGCTTTCCATCTAAAATCTCTATTAAAGACTTCAAACATACAAAGAAAGGAAAGGAAATTAGGAGAAAAAAACACTCTAGGAATAATAAAAAAAACATTAAGGGGAAGGAAAATAGAAGCGGGATAGCAAAATTCTAACTTGTTAAAGGCACAGATGATTGTGAAGTCTTGGCCAAAATTAAAACAACTTTGACTTGATTCTCAAATGCTCACATATGTAGTAATATGTGCTTCAATTATGCTGCATGTGCTAATTCTGGTCAATTTATTTCATAAATAAGAATACTGAAACAATGCTTAGAGTATTTCCTTTGCAATTTCCTGAATTTTGTAAATAATCTCAGGGGTAGCTTCATTAGTCAATGAAGGCGAATGTCAAATAAAAAGGATTGGTTTTATAATGAGGAATGAATGTAATTATAGTTATTATCACAGAGAAAATGAGGCAGAACAAGTTTAAAAGAATGAAAATATGATTAAGGATCAATTTAAAATATATCCTTATCTTGCTGTAAATACTATACTATACAGTGTACTTCTGGAAAAATTTAATCACATTTAGACAGGCCCATTTAATTAAAAAAAAACAAAAAACTAATCTATTGTCAACTTCGAAATGTTCAAAAAAGAGAACCAAATTTATCTCAGTTAATTCTCATTCATAAATAGAAGCTAGTATTTGTGTCTCTTTTTTTCTTATGTGAAAATAGTACACTAAGTCAGGGGTCTGTCTATTTCATATAGCGATAACTTGACAAAACTGGGTTTCCATTCTGATGTCTTACAATGCTACTGGCTATGTTCAAGAAAATTTCCCTTTATTTTAGAAGATTTTATACTGTACTTGTCCATTATTCTAACCTTCTTTGAACCCTTCAGAATAAAATAAATTTCAATTTAGTAAAAATGTGCTGTCAAAAAAACATATTTATCAGGAAAGGTTAAGTGTCAGGAAATCAAATATTATTACAACCTCCAATTCTGCTCCCTCATAAAAGTTCTGATGTCTTCACCTACTAAATCCATCCTTGTTTATGGGGGAGAAATGTACATAAGTAGGTCACCCAAAAATTGCCTTTTATTCAGAAGAGACTGAAAAATATTCTGAATTATAATGAATAGTCTCTTCTCCAATATAAACTCAAAGTTGCTATTCACATCTTAGAGTTCAAGGGCATCAAATAGTTGTGTAAAAAGGTGTCAGGAACCAAATCTGTCACTAGGGTGAAGACAGTTTTACCTGACTCAGTGGGTTTCATTGACATTTACACCATGCTACTTCACTCAATCAAATAACACTGGCCTTGACAACTCCCCCGCCCCCCACAATTCACACACACATACACACAGAATGAGAAGGTGTATCCTGATATGCTGACAGAGTCTTACATCTGAGTGAGTAATTACAGAATGAATTTCTTAAAGAAAAAATTATTCAGTGCTTAACAATATTGAGACCATTGCCAAAATCCTCAAAATCTTTAGTTATCTTAGATTGTCTTATCATGCTTTTTTGCAGGATGGCTATGGGTTTGTCAACTGCTTTGGCTTGGATTTTCATTATCCATTTGTGACCAGAGTCCTGTTCCTGTCTCAACCATCATCTCTCCATCTTTTGCCAGGCAAGGAGCACACAGACATGTGAAAATATGAAAAGCTTTGTCCCTAGGATGAGCCTTTGTTATACTACAATAGAGTGGGCAGGGGGTCCCTCTGTGCCTTGCATTTTTCTGCATTCCACATCTGTGTTCAGGACAAATAAATACATGCAACATGAACAAGTTTTTGTTGGGAAATTCTTCTGCATCGAGTCATTTAAAAGGTTAGATGATAAAAATCTCAACATCTATGAGAATCAGAACTGATCTCAGACTTCCCATGACTATTTGTAAGTCTCTTAAGGTTTGTGGAGAAAAATAAGTGGAGAAGATTCCTGTGGGTCTGGAAAGCATTAGTGGTTAATCCTGAGTATAAAGCTCATCTACACCACTTTCCCTTAACGAACATCTATTTCAGAAATAAAACACAGTCCCCAGTGTCACGAGTACACATCTGCTATACACATCCCAGCAGGGGTTCCAGCTTTCTTGGAGGAGGATTGAAAATCTCAGCTATATCCATTTTGCCCTTGAAATCATGTATGGGCATTTGGAGTAAAAACAGCCAACTGACTTGGCTCAATGAAAGCTGATCTGACTTTTAGTTCTCCTCTTTGGTTTAAAACCAAATCTAAAATATACACATATCAAAGTCATTTCTTGTTTCTCTTCAGTTGCTTGCTCACTCTTTCTTTATTCCCCACTGTTTTTTTTATTATCACCATTCTTCAAGGGCAATTCTATTTTATTTTCTCCTTAAAGAACATCACGAACACTGTTTCTCAGGGTCTCACCAGACTGCTTTAGTCTGGCTCTCCACATGGCCACAGATGAAATTCCTGAAAGAATACCACAAATGTTTTCTGGATTCTTTCTCCTTTCTTTCTCCTCTACTTCTTAGCTTTAGAAACCTCAATTCATTTTTTAATATCTGCTATATTCAACAAATATTTTGTTTTGTTGAACCACATATTATGTAAATATCTAATGTTTCTTTTGCTATTCTGATTTGCTTTCTTACACATAATCCCTTCAAACATCTTTCTGTATATGGTACAATTTCATTTTCCCATATAGCTGAATAGTATTATGTGACAAGACCACATCTTCTTGATTAAGTCTTTTGTCTCCTTACTCCAAATGAACATTTAGGTGGTTTTCTTGTCTGAGCTATTATAAACAATATTGTAGTAAATCTTGTAGAGTACACAAGTTTTAAAGTTGATGTTTTTGTGTCCTTTGGATACACATCCAAGGGTGGAGTTACTGGACTGTGTGGTATTCCCATTTTCAGCTTTAAATATTTTTAAGTTTTAAGGTAAATCCAGACCACTTTCCAAAATGGTTGTACCAGTTTACATTCCGGACAATGATGTAATAGAGTTCCCTCTCTCCTCATTTTCTCCTGTACTTACTGTGAGGGGTCTTTTTAATATATTCCATTTTCACACATCTAAGATGATATCTTATTGTGCCTTTGTCCATCTTCCTTATTAAAAGTAATGCCGAACATTTGAAAAGGTAAAATTATACATATAAATTAACTTCTTTATTATCAATAAATCATTACTGAGGATGGGTTACAATGAAGGCACTAAAGTAAATATCATGAGAGTGTAAAGATTTTAAGGTTAACAAGATATTTTTCTTTAAAGGGGAGTCCTAGGAAGGAAAACATGTTAAACACATAATCTAAAAAATTAAATAGAAAGGTATAAGTTTACTTGTGTATACATATTTATATAGGCTCCCCTTGTACCAGTCTACAAAACTCTGAACTTCTGTGGCCAGCAAGAGGATCCTCACTATCCTCCGGTCTGAATATTGATGCCTTTGTGTAGTCCCCTCCCACACTGAATGGGGAAGACCTGGGTAATTAGTAAGACACAAAAATATTTTGTTTTATTTACATTCATCTTATTGTACTTCCCAGGTATTTCATTTTTGTATGGACTGAAGGTTTTCAGTAACCACACATCCATTAAATCTATTGCTACCATTTTTCCAACAACATGTGCTCATTTTGTATCGCTGTGTCAAATTTTGATAATTCAAACAATATTTCAAATTTTGTCATTATTATATCTATTATGATTATATACAATGAATGATATTTGACACTACTCAATTGCATTTTTTTGTTATAATTGCTCGGGACACCAGAATTTGTGCTCATGTAAGATAGAAAATTTAATCAGTAATAATTGTGTGCGTACTGATGGTTTCAAATGAAAGGTCATCCTTCATTTACTACTTCTTTTTTGACCTCCATGAGAAGACCATTCCCTGAAAGACAACAATACTGACACTAGGGAAATTAATATCCCCATTATGCTCTCTACATATTCAAATAAAAGGAAGAATCCCATATATCTCACCTTAAAGTAAGAGATGGAAAACAAACTTAATGAGGAATGCAAATCAAAATGAAAATAGACTGAAAATGAGCCAAAGAATTAGCCAAGTGTGGATGCAAATGAAAAGGAATTTCTTAAAGAAACTAGTGAACACAATGATGAAGACAGCAAAAGAAATGTATTATGAGTATGGATGATATGGATAAAAGATCAAACCAAGTGACAGCATTACTTTAAACCAAAACCAAATTCAGAGAAAAGTCCTAACTCTCTTCAATTCTCACGATGGTTAAAGAGAAGTAATTGAAGGAAGCCAAAAAAAAAATAAAAAAAAAAAAAGAACACTATCAGGAGTTGGTTCATGAGGTTTATGGAAGAAAGCTCCATAACATTAAAGTGCAAATTGAAGCAACAAGTGCTGATGCAAAAGTGGCAGTAAGATATCCAGAAGATTCAGCTAAAACCACTGATGATGGTGGCTGTACCAAACAACTGATTCTCAGTTTAAATGAAATGGTCTTCTATTGGAAGAAGACACATTTAGGACTTTTATAGCTAAAGAGGATAAATCAATGTCTGGTTTCAAAACTTCAAAGGACAGATTGACCCACTTGTAAGAGGCTAACACCACTGTTTAAGTACTCATTTGTCATTCTGAACATCCTAGCTAGCATACTTAATAACTATCTTTGCTTGTACTCTATCAAAGAATAACAAAGCCTGTATGACAACACATTTGTACACAATATGGTTTGCTGAATATTTTAAGTCTATTGTTAGAAACTTCCTTTCAGGAAAAAGATTCTTTTTAAGTAATACTCATTGACTAGGTATTTGGTTACCCAAGAGCTCGGACAGAGATGTATCAGGAGGTTAGTATTTTTTTATGCTGGCTAATATAACGTTTATTCTTCATCACAGATCAAATTATAATTTTCAGATTTAAGAAACATATATGAATACAGCTGCCATAAATCAAGGGTTTCAGCCTATTGAACACCTTCTACAATTCTACATGACATTAAGAACATTTGTAATTCATGGAACATGTCAAATTATCAGAATTAGCAGGAGTAGAAAGAAATTGATCCCAATCCTCATGTATGACTTAGAGGGTTTCAAGACTTGAGAGGAGTAAATGTAGATTCAGAGGAAATGCCCACACAACTAAAATTAGAGCCTGGGAATGTGACTGAATTGCAGCAATTGCATGACAAGATTTTGACAAATGTGGAATTGGTTAAAATGAATGAGTAAAGAAACTGATTTTTTGAAGTAAAGTCTACTTTTGGTGAAGATATTCTGAACATTATTGGAATGACAACAAAGTTTAGAATATGACATCAGCTTAGTTTTGAAGCAGTGGGAATATTTATGAGGATTGACTAATTTTGAAAGAAGTTCTACTATGAATGTAATGTTACGTAATAACATTACACATTACAGGAAGATTTTCCATGAGAGGAAGAATAAATTGATGCAGCAAACTTCATTGTTTTCTGATTTTAGGAAATTTTCACCCCCTCGACCTTCAGCAATCACCACCCTAGTCACCAACCTTGAAACAAGATCCTCCGTTAGCCACAGCATTACAATTTACTAAAGACTAAGATGATGCTGAGATATTTTAACAACAAAGTATGTCTTAATTTTGATATGCACATTACATTTTGATATGTAATTTGATATGTACATTTTCCGACATCACGTTGTTGGATATTTAACAGATTTCCTTAAGTGTAAGTACTTTTATACAAACTGTGAAATTCTCATAGTTTGTTTCATTGAGTTGTTCCATTATTGAGGTGATCTGGAATCATACTTGTTAGTATTTCTAAGCTATGCCTTTATTACAGAAATGATTTAGTATGAGCTCAGAGTACCTCACAGAAAATGAGGCCCATGTTTTGTCCTCTTGTATCACAACTCCAGAAACTGCAGCAGTGTCTTGAGTAGGTCCACTTTGTGAGAACCTCAGGTCTCCTACCATCAAGCATCACTAATCCACCAGACATGATACACTTGACACACACCGTTAGCCCCTACAAATCCTATAAATGACTGCTTTTCTTGCTGAAAACTTGACTGTAACCTCAAGAGAGACCCTGAGGCAGAATCACCCATTTAAGTTGCTCCTGGATTTTTGAACCACAAAAATATTATCAGATAATCTTTTAAAAATAACTAATTAATATAAATAATTAGTTACTAAAGTAACTAATGCCATGGAGTAATTTATCACAAAGTGATAACTACCTAATACAACTTTTATAATTGTATACATAAATCAAAAGCAAATCAGCAGTTAATCAACATTATTCACCTCTGCTTTTGTCAGCAATAGAGAAAATACTGTGAATTACTGTTTCCTAGCATTGGTCATGAATTTCAAGAGGGAATACCTTGTCTAACCCATGTCATTGCTAGAAAATCAAATTGATGAGATGATTGTTTTGCATTTAGCATATGGTCTGTAGCCATAGAGTCAAGTTTTCTATTCCTTAGAATACTTACATCTGCTTTAATTATAACCTACACTATTTATAGTCTGTATAGTGGTGCGATTTTTCAAAAATATCTTCTACTAATAGCTTTGTTGGGTTTGTGAAATCATTTAATTAGAGATGATTTATTGTTATCTCCATAGTGTAACTCTTTTTCACATCCATTATGAGTGGGAGAAAAGGGGAAAAATTAATTCCCATATTTGGGAAAATGGTCAACATTCCCAGGAGCACCCTTAAGGAGAATGTATGCTAGCAAACGTCATGTATCCATGGTGTCTCCATGGAAAAACAATTTGAGGTTAATCCTCTCGTAAAAGCAGCATATGAGTTATACCACTGAGTGTTTTCTGAATAGCATTTGATAACTTCATAAAGGTAGAAAGTTTTCACATGCATTTACAAGGAGAGGGAACAATTTTCGTTGCAAATCAATGACAAAGAAATCCTGAAGTATCTGGTAATTCATACAATGCTCATAAGAGGGATAGGGAAGCCAAGGAAAAGTATAGGCAAGTTTTCTAAGAGGTTGGTTGGTCTTGCTAGAACTAAGGAAATACACATGTAAATAGAAGAAAGCAAGTGATGCAAAGCTCAATGGAGTTTAAACTGAAGTGGACAGAAAGTAGAGCCAGATGTGGAATCACATCATGTTTAATCTCATGCAAAGAAAGAAAACTGAAAGTATGTCTTTAGGAGAAAAAATAAATCTATTGTTTGTTAATATGAAAAATAAACAAATAGAAATGAGTTCAAGCCATGATTACCAGAAATAAGACAAAGACATAGCTGGTCCCCCATCCCCAAACAAAGCAACTATCCCACCTGTTTCCAAATCCTGCCTCTTGTGTATTAATTCATTGCATAATTTTCTCATTCAATAACTTGTTCATTCAACTAATAGAAATTCATTGAATATTTTCTATGCAGCCAGGGTAGTTCTTGTGGGGAACTCAGGATATAGCTGGCAACAAGAAGATATTGTCTTAGACCCCTGTAGATCTTTTCCCTCACTATCCTATCATCTATCTCATCTTCACTACTAATCCCTTACATCACCATAACTAAACAACTCCTATAACAAATACAGATACTATAGACATAAAATTCCTCTTTGACCTTAGATTTGGGCAATATTTGCTCACTTTCTTTTTCATATCAAGCATCTGAAGAGAGTAATAATACTTTTTTTTTTGTCTCACTTAATTCTTCAATTCTCATCAGAGTTTTTAGTTTTTGCCAAGTATCAACTGGAATCATACTGGAACTCTTTATCACATTATTAATGAATTCCTTAGTGCTATATGACATTTAAAATGCTTTTCCAAAATATGTTCATTATTTTTTATGGCACCATTATATCCTAGTACTTCTGATCCCTTGGTGTCTTCTCTTCATTATCAAATGCACCATTCACCCAATTACTGACCTTGACCTTGAATACTACTTTATGTCTTGTTCACATAAGAAGTGATCTCACCCAAACACATCATCTTCAATGTGAATAAGTGATTTTTTCCAAAAAATATCTCCTGAGTGGTCCAGGCACAATTCTACATTTTGAGAATCTAGAAAGAAACAAACCAAAATTCTTGCTCTCATGGTGTTTATTTCTAGTAAAGGAAGATCAGAAATAAAGAATGTCAAGAGTCCCTAAATCCTATGAAAAGCTTCACAATCTCAACTTTCTTTGTGAATCTTTGCTCTAAACCTCAATATCTTTCCAGTTCTCCCAGATATTTCCCTGCATGCTTAACATATCTCAAAATAAGTTGAGCATCCATTTACCTCTACCTGTCATACCCTCACATGTGTTTTCACTGGAAGATGAGCCAATTCTTCTTGAGCTAATCACTTTCAATGAATTAAAAGTTCACCTACCCCTTTGTTTCATTTTTTATGCCCATCCTCTATTTCTTATGTTTCTAATATTTGAAAACTAGTGGTTGCATTTTTCTCTTGCTTAAGTCTTCTAGAAACTCCACTCAAAACCCAAACTCTTGAAGACAGCAGAGAAAACTTTTCATAAACTATAGCCGGACTCTCCTTAATCCTTCAAACATGCTTTCCCTTCGCCCTCATCCTTCGCTCAAGATGGTCTTTTGGTAATTATATTCCACTCATTTCCTTCTCTGTGTGGTTAGCTATGATTGAGGTATCCCTTAGAATTCTTCGACCTGTAACATCCTCTTGGAGATATATAGCCTTTCCAGATGAGACTGGTGTCCCCAGTTCTCTTTATTTTCCCTTAACATTCAGAGACTTACCTTGTCATTGACCTTGGCCATAATTATTAGGCAAGTCATTATATTTCTTGTCTTTTTCCCACATATAACTGTGATTTCCTGCAAAGCAAACCTGCTTTCTTTATTTCCCCAAAGTTTATCACAGTGCCACCCGTAGAGGAAGCTTATTAAAGAGTTTGTGGAAAGGGATGAGTCTAGTACATTATTGAGTCACAGAGTCAACATTCCTTCATTCAGCTGTATTTCATGCTTACTTGTATTCCTATTTGTTTATAGAAATTATCATATAGAGACAATTTCATGTATTTCTATTCATACAGCCAGTCATGGTGGTGCATGCCTGTAAGTGGCAGCCTAGGAAGTCACGGCCAGGGCCAGGGATCATGGTTTGAGTCCCCCGTGGGACATGTAGAGAGACCTCGTTCCAAAAAATATATAGGTGGGTGTGGTAGTACATGCCTGTAATCCCAGCTACCTGGGAAGCTAAGGTTGGGGATTGCTTGAGTCTGTGGTACCCCAGGCAATGTGAGCCTGCGGTTCCACAGGCAAAAATAGTGAGACCTAATCTCAAAAAAAAAAATTACATACATAGTTATATACTCTATATATGTTCTCTAATTAAAATATGATCTTATTTATTTTAAAATGTATTTTCTAATTTTTTCCCTTTTATTTTCTTAAGTCATTTTTCTACCCTAATTAACTGAGGCCAGGTAATAACAAAACTCACTACCACTTATTCATCATTTACTTATTTTTCAAAATTGTGGTTGAGTGTCCACTTTATGCCTAATACTGTTCTATGTGTGAGACATGAATGGATGAACAAAACTAAAATAACCATACCTTTAGAATTCAACATTCTAGTAGTCCTCACAGTTCTCCTAACACCATTGCCTTTGTGATCCATCACCACAGTCCCTTGTACTTTTCCCTCTCCTGCTTTGACCCCTCTCCCTCCTCCTCCCCTGCTGGATACCTCAGCTCTATAGTCAGTTTGCAAGTCGTATCTTTGTCCTGACCCTTTGTTCAGTTTCCCTACATTCTGCATCTAGGTGAAAACACTCAACATTTTTCTTTTTCTTTCTCACTTATTTCACTGAGTGTAATTCCTCCCAGCTTTTACATGATTTTAAACTTAGTAAAGTTGTGACAGTGAAATAGCCTTACCAACCCAGTTGCTGGATAGGGTGCTTTTATTTATTCCTCAATTTTACTTACACATAGATCTATGTATATTCCTTGTGTAGTCGCCTACTTTTAACCCCAAAGAAGCATATTGGGTGATTACAAATCATCCTTCAGCAACCATAGTTATCCCTCACATGTTGTGGCTTGAGATCCTCTGATCTTGTTTACCCAAATGAAAACAATGCTGCTGTTCACGTTTTCTCCCTGAGTCCATCTGTTATTTACCTACTTCAAATATGTCCTTTTTGTAGTTACATGAAAAGGGAAGAGGATCAGAAAGGTAAAGAATAGTACTTAAGAGATTATATTTAAGTATCTTTAAATTCTTTACTATTTATCTCTCCCTCTAACATGATTGCATATTTTAATATGTTTGGGAGCATTGTGTGTGGGTATAGTGTGGCTCTTCTCATTAGCAATGATTAAGCTGGACATAGTCTGCAGAAGCTTGCTTTATTGTCAATTGTCAGAGTGTCTGGTAGACACACTGGGAACCAGGTACTGCAAGTTGTGACTTCAAACTGGATCATACGCAGAATATGAGAAGGATCACTATTGTAGAACTAGGTAAGATTGAATTGGTTGAGATTTTTTTCCCTACCATGAGACAAGGAAAACTGTATTCTTTGAAGTGTCTTGAAAGCTCACTCAAAGACAGACTGCTATACAGCTATTTTGTAAGTAGTGCAGAGAAATGGGAAAAGATCATATTCTTAGACAGCTGGATGACTGACTGTGCTGAAGCTTCTTGGAAAGAGTGATTA
>PVHY01002387.1:0-128162 GCA_004024945.1 Uropsilus gracilis | reverse complement strand
GGGCCATTCTTACTGGTGTAAGGTGGTATCTCATTGTTGTTTTGATTTGCATTTCTCTTATTACTAGCGAAGTTGAGCAGTTTTTCATGTGCCTGTTGGCCATTTGTATTTCCTCTTTAGAAAAGTGTCTTTTCAGTTCTTCTCCCCATTTTTTGATTGGGCTTTTTGTTTTGCTTTTGTTTAGTTGTGTTAGTTCCTTCTTAATATTTGAGAAAGTTGATGAACTCGCCAGAGTCTGTAACAGTCCTCGTCTGGAGAAATCAGATTGCAACCAAAATATGGGAAGCAATTCAGAACTTGTTCTCTCTCCCTCTCTTCTCCCTCTCCCCCTCCCCCTCTCTCTTTTTCTCTCTCTCCCTCCCTCTCTCCTTACCTCCCTTCCTCCTTCCCTCTCTCTCCCACCTCCTGTTCTCTTTCTCTTTATTTCTGTCTCTTCTTTTTCTCAACCGCTTTCTCTCTTTACTACTTTTCTCTTTAGCCTCACTCTGTCATCTTATTCCTATTTACGTATGTTTGCTCTGTTCCTTCACTGTACTCCTCTCTTTACTGTTCTGTGCCATGAATTTACCATTCTCTACTAAGGACAAAACCTTCTTTCAGATTTTCCATTATGTCCCCCTGTTTTCTGTTCTGTATTTCCTCACTTGTAGTATCTTGGCATGGAACACATAACCTTTCCCCCAAATCTATCTGTATCTGGAATCTGTCATTCTTATTTCTGGCACCTATTAGTCTGTTTCTAGAAAGAGCATGCCAGATCTCCCTAAGAAAACTGACTTTCTTCTGTTCTCCATCTATCTCTTCTCTTCTCAGGCTCCATGGTTCTGCCCACATCCAATCAGTAAAAGCATTCAATTCCTTATGATGCAGTGATTGGTTCCCCCAAATCAGGCCAATGACATCAATCCTAGAACTTTCTATGCAGGATTATGAAGTTGGTACATGAATCTACAATAGCTAGGTATCATCTTTGCTATTATTTGGTACAGATCACTTGAGAAATAAATTGATGCAGTGGAAAGCAGGGCTGAAGGATTATGACAGAATACTAGCCAATTTCTCTGAGCACCTGCTTCCAGTCATGAATGAAGAAGTCAAGCACTCAATCTATTTAATTTAATAAGTCAATAAATTATTTAAAATTAAGCATGTCTGAAGTGGTGCAGTAGATTAATTCACCACTATCCCTAATTCTCTTCTTATTATTTTTATGACTACCCCATGAATGTTCAATTTCTCTAATGAGACAAGCATTGTCTCTTCCAACCCTTTGGCATGGGGCAAGTCTTCTGACTTGCCTTAACTATTGGGAGGTTCAAAGACACAAACAGAAACTTGAATGTGCTTACATGATAGAATTTACTCACTCTTACAGTTTGCTATCGCCATGAGAACATGCCTGTGCTGGTCTGCTGGAGGGCATGACACATGTGGCCGTATTGCCAGTGAGGCCTTAACCAACAGCCACCTGACCACAAGACAAGTAATTGAGTCAGCCAAGACCAGAAACATCCAGTACATATTTATGACTCATGGACTTGTGAACTAAATAAATACTTACTCTTTTAAGTAACTGAATTTTGGGAATAGTTTGTTGCACTGCATTATGTGAATAACTAATTAGTTTTCCACCATTTGCTACCAACACAGCCAAAAAATTGTCTCCTAAAACTCCCATAGCTACCTGTATTTCTCTCATTAGAGCATTTAATAAACTCATTTTGTAATTGGTTTTTAATTCTGTGTATA
This sequence comes from Uropsilus gracilis, assembly GCA_004024945.1. NCBI lineage: Eukaryota > Metazoa > Chordata > Mammalia > Eulipotyphla > Talpidae > Uropsilus > Uropsilus gracilis. The sequence goes on along the minus strand of PVHY01002387.1, from coordinate 126,413 downwards.
TTCCTTGAGATAGGCACGGCCCAATAGAAATTTTTACAATGATATAAATGTTCTGTTTCTGTTTTGTCCATGTAGTGTTAGTTATATATGCTATTAATTATTTAATGTAGGGCAAGTGTGACTGGGCAGCCCAATTTTGTATTTTATTTAGTTTACATCAATTTAAATCTAAAGACACCTGTGGTTAGTGGCTGCCATGTTGAACAGCATAGTTCTAATGTTTAAACTCTTTAAGAGAAGGGGTTATAGCCATTTTGCTCACTATATCATATCCAATGCAAAGAGTGATTAGTGAATGTTTTGTGATAAAGGAATATATTCTTTGGACTCCGTTAGCAAGTTCTCATGAGCAAGCAAAAACTTCAGATCTACTGAATTAGATGAACATTTATATAATCATTTTTTATAAACACCATAAACCATAACCCAGAAGCATTCTATCTGGAAGGAAAATGTTCTCCTGATCACAACACCCCAAACTTTTCAGGATTCAGTGCTACTGTTGGTCACTAGACAAAAAGAAACTTTTTAGAAACATTCCAGGCAGACATGAAGTGCAGTCATTCCTACCACATATGTCACTCCTCAGTGACAAACAGTCCTTAAGAGGCTTCTTGCTTCTGGTTGATTCTGGGGGGTCCTCTGAGGAAAGGTATCAGGAATGGTAAGTTCTATCTAAAGGCAATTCAAGCACAAGCACAAGTCAAGACTTTCAGAGAGGTACCTGTCTGCACCATCACAGTAATGGCAATACTGAAACAGGCACCTCTGGAAGGTGTAGCAGCAATGAAGACTTCAGTGCAGTTGGAAGAGGCTAGAGTGGAGAAAGAGTTAAATTCCTAAGATGCAACTCTCAAATTCACAACCAGCCAAAGTGCCACATGATCAACCCCTACTTTGTGCCAAGCAAAAAAAAGAAGACCAAATACTTTAGCAAATCTAGGACTGATTTTTCCTGATAAAATATATTATTGATATTTTAGAAAAAAATTCTTCCATTTCTGTTGATCATAAAGCACAGACCAAAGTATTGGTAAAAGAAAAACAATGTCTTTCACACAGTTGAAGCCCAATAGACACTAAAATAACTGCTTTAAAAGTAACTACTGTTGTCTGCAAGTCCTGATAGTAAGCAACGGCCCTCTGTTAAAAAGGTAGATTGGAAGCTGGATTTGATTTTTTTTATTAAGTGATTTCTCCTCTTTGGGTCTTCTGTATATTCGCAAACTAGGAGTATATCAAATGTCTTCCTGAGACCTGTAACAGGAAAAGTCTTAAGTACTAGATATTTTTCTAACCAATTCTGACTCTATCCATCAATCCTTTCAATGTCATTTGGATATATGTTTCACACCATGGTGCTTCATTGTCCTAAAGCAAAAGATTTGGCTAATCCAGTCCATAAGCATTTGAGCTGAACAGAGAAACACAGAACATGATTCTTAGGAAAACAAAGGAAAACTAATCATGCAAAGTAGTGATAAGAGTTTTGATCTGGAGGAGAGACATGCATGCTGAAAATGACCCTTCCCAAATAATGATAGCATCACTGATCACTATTACTGTTAGTAGTAACAACATTTGATCACTCAAGGTCTGTCCCACACTTAAATAAGTATTCTGCAAGCATTCTCCCAGTCATTATTCAAAACCACTACCTCAGTAGGTAAACTGATGCAGCCATAGTTCAACTCACAGATGAAGACACTGGGGCTCAGAGAGAAAAAAACCTCATCTTTTAGATCCCAAGACACACTCCTAGGAAGTGTGAGAATCCGTATTCAAAGCCAGGTCTTCTGGTTGTAGGGTCCATGCTCTGGGCCACTGAGTCACAGAAGTCATGCTAGTGGCTGCCCCTGATCCCTAGGAAGCCATACCCCATAGCAGGAAGTGTCTCTGGGAAGCCCTGCCAGCATTTTCTTAACAATCCCAACTGCACCTGAAAACAAGTAAACATTAAAAAGTCAGGTTGGTTGGTTTTGTGTTTTTATTTTTTTAAACACACCAGGAAGTCTAGACACCTGCTTTTGTATATTTTCTGAAGGCAGAAAAATAGACTCATTGTATGAAATTTATTTCAACCATTTGGAGAGGTTTTAGTAAAGATGGGTTACGTTTGTGATTTAGCAGTGAGACATAAATGTTTAACACAGGGTCTTCCTCCTTGCCCACACTTCTCTTACAAATGCTTTGAATAATGCAAACTCTGTTTCAGGCTCTGCTGATTTACTCAAGAAAAGGATCAGCATATTTTGAAATATTGGTCATATGGTCTGGTGGACAGGAGTTTTAAAACACAAGGTAAAACTCAACAAGCTACTTCCTGTCAGCTGCTTCTCAAGACTTCATGGGCTCATAACACTTAATAAAAAAAAAAAAAAAACATGAGCTGTAAATAATATCTGATTTCAACTGCATTTTTCATCCAACAAATGAGACATTTGGAAGAGTTCTGTTCTATGGCAGAATACATAAGATTCATATCCTCCCCCTTCTTTGAGGACCCACTAAGTGCTGGATATTTTACCATTGGCTTCATTCATATAAAATTACTGGTACTCAGTTTTGAGCTATAGAAAAGGCAATTTCATGAAACTTACCTTAGATATTTTACACTGAATGCCTAGAAGATACATTCTCTTACTATTCCTAGTTTCTTAGGCTGTTGGTTCCATAAGTTCAGAAACTCATCAGTTTAATTATTTCCAAGTCTTCAGTACCTAAAAAGGGTCTAGTGCGGAGTTGGTGTGTATTAATTATTGGATGATGTATGCACTCATGAATGATGGATGTGTGGATGATGGATGATGTATGCATGGATTCTAGATGATGGATGATGGGTGATGGATGATGGATGCATGGATGTATAAATGGTATATGCATGGATGATGAATACATGGATGATGGATGCATGTTTGCATGGATTGAAAGCTAAAGCTTGAAGAGTTTATGCAAAAAGAAAGTAGACAAACTAGACTGTCTGCTGCAAACTCCTCCTCATATCCACCAAGCTGAGAACCAGTTAAAATGCACTAGTTTTCATTTCCAATTCCATGAACCACTACTAATGACTTTTCTCTATGTCATTCTTAGTATCTCTGGAAGGAAAAGGAACCTAGGACAATGTGGCAACACAACCAAGTGCCTTCTTGGCCTTCCAAAGTTTTACATTTTTTGGGCAAAAGAACACAGTGCAGGTAACCTTGTTAAAATAATTTCAAATGTCTTTGATACCAAAGAATAGAAGAGAAAGGAATTACCAGAAGTTGTGGGGAAGGACAAAGGTCACATCGGAGAAGGGGAGGTGGAGAGGCGGTCTGAGGTTTCTGGGAAAGGGGTGTGGAGCTGTGCCCTGTTATGCACGCCAAGTTGAAATGCCTCATTAAGTGAAACCCCCAAGGGTTAACCAGGAAGATGGAAGGGCAGGATAGGCTGGGGAAAATAAACGTCAAGGAGAAGGAAGACCGGGAAGCAACTTGGGCTGGAATCATTTTGTTTTATGAATAGTTTATGAGGCATATCAGGAGTCACCCTAATGGGCAAGGACTGGAATGTTTTCTAACTTTAAAGTGAAAGCCGCCCAGCAGGCTAAGTGTAGGAGAGGAGAAATCTGCACAACACAGAGGCCCTCTGGGCACTGCCCATCTATCTTGCAAACCATGGCTTTTAAGGCTGTGTGTACCAGCAAATGTCTCTCTAAAAGCTAACACCACCTTTGAGTTTCTCGCAACCACTGTGCTTGGTTAAGTGTTTTTAGGTGATTTAACACCTAGAAAAGTACTGTAGGTGGACCCTGGGGCTAAGGGGAAAGCTAGAGAGGAGGATCACAGAGACTGTGGGGGTACCCAGCTCTATATCAAGTGCTTTCTATGCTCAGAACTCTGCCTGTAATCCTTGGGGAGAGGAGGAGGTTCACCCAGGGGGTGGTGGTCTTGCTAGGAAGGAAGAACACACAAGGAACCTCAGAAAGAAATCTTTATTTGTCCAGCTTGATGCCTTTTACAGCTCCCTCTCTACCCACAGCCAAAGCCACAGGCGCCCCATAAACTGACTCTTCCATCCCTGGCCTCGGGGAACCCCTTCTCCACCCCTCTCCCAGGCCCTAGACTCCATTTGTCACCATGGAACCCAGCACCTCCATGGCCTGCATTTCCCATGTCAAGGTTGCTCTGTGCCCTTGCCTATCCCTGGAACTTGGCCCAGCAGCATCCCCTTGGGTTCCCCAGGCCAATGTCCAAGATCTCCCTTTGCCCCATTTCCCACAGCCAGAGCCTGTGCCCAGTCTGACTCTGGAACCAAGCCAGCGTCTGAGCAAGAGGTTCGTTTGCTTGCCTGGAAGGTGATTTTAGACTTTTGTCAGCAAGCTAATGCAAGGACATTTTTATCACACAGGCTGTATGTTAAGTGTGAGAGACCTCCCAGCACTGGGGTTACCTTTTCAGCCTCTGCCTTCTAGCATATCACCTTCTCCTCTTCTACTCGTGAACTTTGAAGATCTGGCTTTCCAAGATAATCCATTCTCAACCTCCTAATCTCTGTGCCTTAGTAGAAATTCCAGTTGCTGTATCTTCCTGTGCTTTCCCTTGCTCTGAATTGAAAGGTGTTTCCTTTCCCACAAAGATTGGGAAGTTACTGCTGCAAACTCCTCCTCTTATCCACCAAGGGTCAAATATGTTTCTTGGTGTCCCTTCAATCCCACCTCTTCTGCTCTTATGGCATTACTCTTACTGTGGGGGTGGAATTGACCTGTCTACCTTGGAAGACTCTGCTATTCTCACAACTTTTTCTGGGGTGCTATCTGCACAATGTGCCTGGAGAGAATGACCATTAGGATGTTCATGGGAATTCATAGATACTGAGTCCTGCTTGCTACCTCACTTCATTCATTCATTCAAAGTTAATGGCAGCCTGCTTGTATCATGTCCAGTTCTGTGACTAAAACCACAGCAAAGATAGCTGAGTGTAAAGGTCTCATGGAGTTCACAATTAATGAAAAGAGAGAAGCAATAAACTAGTATGAAACTAAATGAACATGATTATTAGGGAAAGGCATGGAGAGGTAGTAGGAGCTGGTAGACAGATGGAGAAGGGGGAAGGTTTACTTGGAACTGCAGAGAGCAAAGCAAGGAGAAACAGTCATATTCTCTGGATTCTTGAACTCTCAAAACTAATACAGAGCTCGAGAGAATTAGTCTTGGCTCTGGGAAAAGCTGCTCTCCCTAAACAGGGTTGTTGTTGTGAATGGGCATATTTCCCCGTACTGGGCAGGTTCAACAAGGTACTGATGTTGGTGTTTCATTACGAGGAAAGACAGTGCAGGTGACAGTACAAAAGACAGAAGAAGTCAATGCCACACTTGCATGGGGCACTGCAAATAGTCTCTCACCTGGGAAAGTTGCTGAAGGGTGAGAGAATGCATTTCCCAGTCTAGGTGTGGACAGTGGACCACCCACAACTATGGGGCACCTTCCTAAGATGGAGAAATGAAAACTCCCTCTAGAAACCAACAGACAGATGCTGGCAGGAGGATGTTGGTTTACACTAAACTTTGAAAATTTAGGGTACTAGCAAGTTTCTTAAACTATTCTAGTTTGCATTCTAATTTAAGCAACTGTGGACTTCACATTGTCATACACTATAGGAGGTGGGGACTGAGGCTAAGCCGTCTGATGCTCAGGAAACATGAAAATGAATCTTTGGTTTGGATCAAGCAGCAAGTCTGAATGCAGGTAAAGAAGGTTAAGAGGTTCGGAGGCTCAAAATGCTGTGTATAAGCTATAGAAGGCAGTAGTACCAGTAAAAATTCGATTGCAAAAGCCATTGTACATTCTACAAAGGATTCAATAAAGATACAACATAAATAAGACCTCTCTAGGTAGAGTAGAGAGATTTACAAGGAACCTTTTGAAAAATAGCAGGTAGCAAGGCTATTTTATGAAGTGAGAAATACTAAGAAATCTACAGAATCAGAAGAAAAGGAAGAAACACCAGATATATGAGGGTATATGTTTTCACATTAGGGTGACCTAGGACCAGGAGATGCGGTTAAAGTTTCTACTTACTGATACAGTTACTATAATTTTAATAAGAACAGAGTGACACTTGTTCTGCACTTATTAAGTCCCAGTGTTAGGTGTCATGCTAAGGATTTTAAGCACATTAAATTATCTAAATGCTCATGTCAATCTTTGAAGAGAATTATTATGATTTTCATGATTCTTCTTGAAGAGAATTGACTTCTAGATGATTCAAATAACTCTTCCAAGACATACAGCTACTAAGCGGCACAGGCACATCCAAACCCAGGCCACCTGACTTTGGAGTTTCACTAGAGCAGCGATCCACCCTGGAGGATCTGGTAATCACTTACACAGTCATTACTGCAGGGCTGAATGCATTGGAGTCGCCCAAGTCCCACCAAAAATGCAGACCCAAATCAGTGTGTGAAGCCTAGAGAGCTGTATTTCAAAGGCTCCTTGCATAATATTTAAGCACACTCTAGTTGAAGAACCAGTAATCAGATTGGTTGGTTAAAGCACAGGGAGGTTAGTAGCTCCTAAGAATTATCTAGGAGAATGTGATAGGTCATTCAGGAAAAAAAAAAAAAAAAAGTTAACACTTTGGGAAGAGACCCATCTCCCATCTTGGGAGAGTACTGAAGGATTTCATTCACACAGCAATGCTGACAACTGCTTATCTGGATAAAGGCAGGGCTAGCAAACAAAGGTTTTTCTCCTCCTGACTTCCAAGGGGACCTGGTCTAGCACCTGGATTCTGGAGGGAGGCTGGAATGGACAGAATATGTGTACAGATGAAAGCAAAAGACCAGCACTCCTTGGAATGAAGGTCCCAAACTCAGCAGTTTAGCTTCAGGAGATCAGGAGCTAAAGGAATCAGACCAGGCCAGGGACCTGGAGTAGGGGAGTGAGGACTCCAGAAGTTAAACCTGCCTCTTTCATATTCCACCATAACAGCTTTGTAAATTAGGAAGAGAAGCTTGAATGTTTTCCATGGTCCAGAGGACTTATCCTGACAAAGGCAAGCTATTGAAATGGTTTTCCTAGACTGGGGAGTTGTTATTTTGTTATTCCCAGGCTCTCCTGGGAGAAGGGTCTTAGTCCCGAATCTGTCTCTGTAAGGGCTATACAATGTCCTTTGTGTCACTGGCTTCATCAAAGAACCAAACTTCCACATTGCAGCTATAGTGTGGTGGCAAGAGGTGCAGCTGTGGTGACCAGGGAGCGAGCTTTCATCTTCCCACGGAGAGGCTGCCTTTGCTGTGCCCCCACTTGCCTTTCTGAGAGCTTTGGATAAAATAGTGGGCTATTGTGGGGGAAGGTCCAACAGCACCCAGGCCCCAGAGACCCTCGGCTCTAGGATCCAGCCCTTGAATGCTTTGGGGTCAGTGAACAGGCCCCCCGAGCCATAGGCCACAGCCTTTGAAGCCCCTCCTCCCCCATCCTAGGAGGTCAAAGAGCTGGAGGTGGCCTGGCAAGACCCCCCACCCCCATCTGGAGAAGGAGGAGACAGGACCTGACAGTTTCACTCAGTTGTCCTGGGAACACTGGGGTTCTTTTCCTGTTGCCAAGTTGGGAGGGAGCTTCCCAGTTTAAAGGAGAGACGTTCTGTAAATGTGGTGAAGGGCCAACTTTCATACCTGGCTGGGGTGACACTTGCCACATTGAAGGACTGTTTCCACCCAAGCACTTCCATCCCCCAGGGCTCCCACACACACCAGCACTCAGAGGTACACCACATGAACCCGGACAGCTAATTCCAGGATCAGCAGACTCCCCCGTGCATCCAAGGCATATGGGTAGGGCGAAGTGTGACCTACAATCACTCAGCAGGCCCCAAGCCTTGCTGCGGACATTGGTGGAGCCATAGTCTAAGGAGTGAGGAGACTGGCTCCAAAGTATTAGTCATTCTGGGACGGCCTCCCCCTACCTGTCATGCACTGACAGGAGACTCTAGGAGTTGCTCAGTCACTCTGCTGGAACTGCTGGAACACTTCAGCCAATACCAAGCTCGACTGTCCACCCACTTGGACTCAGTTAATTTTTAGCACAGCATGCAATGTCCAGCATGCAATGTCCAGCATACCCTTCGGATGTGGCCTCTTCATAGTACAGCACATGTTTTGTATCCCCTAGGAGGCTGAAACTGTCTTTAAAAATAGGAAAATGTGTATGTGTGTGTGTGTGTATGTGTGTCTGTACACATTAGAGTGTCCATGTGATGAGGGGTTTAGGGAGTGGAAAGGAGGGGAAAATAGGCAGAGAGACAAACTGAAGATGATGCTGTAGTGCAACCATGCCAGGTCAGGCAGTTTCGTGTCAATTCTGGCAAGCAGAAGAAGATTTTTGGAGCCTTTATAATACCCTACGTGCCTTTATTCTGACACAGGGGACACCACACACAGAGGCAGGCAGAGAGAAACTAACTGTGAGAGGCGGAATAGCAACTGTTTATCTCCCAGCTCTCTTTACACTCTTAAGTGCCCATAGCCACACAACAAATACTGTGTTGCAAATGCAAGGCCCATCTGTGTTTGCTCCAGGTTATGGGCCATCCAGTGTATGGAAGACCAAAAATAGCCGGATTTAACCCATTTTCCTTGCAGGCACTCACCACCCTCCCCGCTTCAGAGGCCCAGTCCCTACAAACCCAGCACTGGGATCCCTGCAGATGCAGGCGTTGCCAAGGAGAGCAGCACATGTGGTCACCACAGAAACCAGGCTGCATACAACAGTTAATCCTCAACAGCAGCACACCTGCAACATTTCCACAGCGTGTGTTATTTGGCTCTGGCCCCCACCCCCAACAAGCATTTGAACTAATATAAACATTTCTTAGCTGGTCCTTATGGCAACAGCAGCAATATGGTGGGAGGGAGCTACTCGGACTAAGATTGGCATAATGCCTTCTTTGTGTCATCGTTCCCAAGGGAACAGGGACGGCAAGACTATCCAAGTGGGTTCTGGGGTGGTCTACCAGTTCATCAGTGGCCTGGATTTGTGTAAAACTGGGGCAGGGGCAGGGGTGTGTTTGATGAGTGTGACTGTAACATATGCAAACGAGCCTCTGAGTGATGGAACTGTGAGGTTGACCAGAGGAGCACTGCTTTTGCCAAAAGTGATGCATACAAATAAAAGCAGGAAACGCAGCCAGAAGTGAGTCTGTGGGGGGACATGGGTGCCGAGCAGAGAAAAGCAGGAGAAAAGCAAAAATTCTAGTCATTAGGAATGGGGAGGTGAACTCATCATCAAAAAAATACAAGCTAGTGATAACCACCTTAAGAAGTTTGCTTTGAATGATAGGGACAAAAATCCCCCCGCAGAAGTGGGAAGTGTGAGAGATAAGACCAATGAACTGAAATGTCTATCTGGGATGCAGAGATGACCAAGTCAACTGTACATCTAAAATCCTCCCTTCCACACATCTACTACCTATGGGTCATGGCAGGTGCTAGAGATACACAATAAAAGAGAGAGACACAAAATCTATAATTTGTTTCCTTTTTTCTTTTGAAGATAAGACAGATTATTCGTGCACACCTATATTTCAAGGGGATGAAAAGTAAAAGAGACAAATTACAGCTCCAGAACCCAACATGACTTCCCTTGCACTATTTAGTCAAACCTTTTTATTGAAAAATATTCCTCTATTCAGTTTAAAATTAAAGCTACCTAGTTTATCCCCCATTGGCAGGCTTTATGGGGAAGAGCAGGTAGCCAACTAGTCAGTGGTATTAGAGGAAAATTATTCTTGAGTGGAAATGCCTTTCACAAATTCATAGACACACTTGTAAAAATAAAAACATCAGAAAAAGGTTCACAGTCAAATAATTTGATAAGTCCCCTAGCGGTTTTAGGAAAGGATACCGAGGATGGGAACAAGGATGGGATTGCATTTGCACCTGCAGAGGTTATCTGAGAGGGTGGTTGCCAGAACCCGGAGACGAAGCTTGTGCAGTTCAGCCTCCCTGTCCTAGAGCCGGTAGCCATACCGACTCCTCTCACTTGCGCGCGGTTGGAGGGGCCACTCTGACCAATGTCGAGCAGTACCAAAAGCAAATTAAAGCTGCCCTGGGGACCCGGGAGGGCTAGACTCTGAGAGGCTCCTTTTCCTTAAGCTGCAGCGTCGAGCAGAAACATCCAGTTCTGCCTCCCTCGGTATCAAAGAGATTTGTGATATTGAGGTTTGGCCTTTCCGGTTCCTTAATCCGAGAGTTCGTTTGGGGGACGCTCCTCTTGAATCTCAGGGTTTGATTCTCCCTGGTCCACTATGGGCAACTCTTCCTCCAAACTGACTGGATCACTCCTCTGAGTTGTCTGTTGGCTTTCCTCCAGACCTGGGGTCTGGCCCAGGACCTCTGACTCAAGCGTCTCATTTTTCTTCTGCATCCTTCGTGACCACAGCATGACCTGATGGGAGAGATGACTCAAAAATGGAACTTTTGATTATCTGACACTTTGTGATTTAGACAGTCAGTGTAGAAACAATAGCAAGTAGTCGGAGTTTCCCTATGCCCAAGCCTTCTTTGCTTTGTGCTCTCAGCCTTCTCTCTATAACTCCTGTTCTTCATTTCAAGTGCTACTAGCCAAGGTGGCTCCTAAGGTCCATCCTGAGGAACCTGCCCAGGCCTGCCTTTTCTTCCTTTGACCTAGCTCCGAAGGACTTAGCTGCTGCTCCCCATCCTCTTCCCTCTGCTCCCACTTCTGAATCTCCTCCCCTTATCAACCATTTACCCTAGCTTCTCCTGAAAGTCTCTCCTACCTTCCTCAGCAGAATATTCCCCATGCTCTTTCCATTCTTGAGGTCTCAAGCCCTCCTTCCTCTCTTCCACCCTTATCAGCCAATTGTCACAGCTCAGAGCTCCTTTGACCCCCCCTTGCTAACCCTTACCCTAGTCTAGAGATCCCCAGACTACTACCCTGTTCAGCAAGAGGTAGGTGGGCAGGTTCTGTTGCCCCTAACCATAGCAAAAGACCAGAGTGTAGGGTTGGCAAGAAGGGTGCCAGCCTTGTAGGCTGGCAACAGGACCCTTAACACCTTAAGACCACACTTGCTTCCCATAAAGGGTAAAGACTGATAAGTTTGAAACTTCAAACCCTCATGCTTACATCCAGCTCGATCTGATAAGATCTAGATGAGTCACAGAAAACTTTAGCGGAAAGTTTCTAAGATTTCCCCCACCCTATGCTCTGTAGAATCCTTGCCTATAAAAATGGAACTGTGCATTGTGATATTAACAGTTACTCTTGGGTTCACCCTCCTCCCTGATTGTTCCCACCCTGAACCCCAGAAATTACAGAAATGTAAAATTCATATATAAATAAAGTATTTTTTTAAAAGCAGTTACTCTTGACTGAGTGCCTGACAGCTGATCATTAAACAGCTTCTGCTTTCATTTTCCACTGAGTGTGTCATGTTTTCAGTAATACCTTACCTTCTCCAAGCCTTACAGTGGTGACCTGTCAAGCTTTCCCATGAGAAGTAAGGTGCAGCACAGTCCTAAAGAGGAAGATAATTCCATCCAGTGTAAGGCAGGAATTTGGGGGAGGGTAAATTTTGACATGGGAAGAAACTACTAGGTGGAAGAAAATTACACAACTAAAAGCTCAGAGGTTTAGGAGAATATATTAACAGAACTTAGAAAAATTTTGGAGAAGGGTGATTAGTATGTTGTATTAGAAAGATGCCATGTATCAAGAACTCTGGTAGCCATCATAAGGTGTTTGTTTTAACCTAGTCCTTTGAGAAGGAAACTGCTTTTCGACCTTACTGGTAAGATAGACTGGGTATGTTAATTTTGGGCTGTACACGTGACTCTGCAATGATGTTGCAAAGCTAGGGGCAGGGGAAGATGTAATTATCTAAAGTCACAATCTCCACACCAAGTCCTAGAAGCCAGACACAAAAGAACTAGACAATTTGTGAAGAGCTGTTAGACCTCTATTTCATTTTTAGTAGCAATGTGGGCAAAAGAATAGATTTGCACTACAGGAAAGAATAGGTCTCTGTGTGTTCCATTCTGAAGCCATCTTGTATGATCATGGGGAATGCCTGATAGGTGTCGGTAGCAGATGTGTTTGATAGATCAAATGATTGGTTGACTGGTAGAGCTGCTCATGTGAGGTCTTTTTGAGCTCTGCTTGATCTCAATTTGAGAAGTACCACAAGGGAAAAATGTTGAGACTTGTGCAGTGCTTGATTGAAGATTTCTTGGTCTTCTTCTCTGCTATTCTCTCCATGACTCAAATGCAGAACTTATGGACTTAGTGAGAGAGCATGGTGGGAAATAAGGGTGATCTTAAAGCATGTCTAACCATTAAGAAATCATGAACCAAGAATAAGAAACTCTGACTGAAAAGCTGAACTTGAAGATACCTGGATTGCAATTTTAGCATTACACCTTTTAACTATGTGCCCTTGATTATTTCACATACTAATACTCAGTAGCCTCATTTGTGAAGTATAGATTATCATTATACTCCTTCAAAGAAAAGTGGATGAAAGGGTTCAACTGATAAAGCATATGAAGTGAGCATGGAACACAGCACAGTCAAATACGTCATAAATGACAGATGACTAATATTCATACTGGTATTCTTTTTAGTATTAAAACTTCCCAGTCTCCCTAAAGCTAGAGAGGACCACATTTACTAATAAATAGGTACTCAGTTCTAAAACCAAATGTTGAAGTTAACTATCATATATCCCTACCAAATGCCAAGAGAATTTGAAAAGTCACGTAAAACCACAGACAAGTCATATTAGCAACCAAATCTAATCAATATCCTTGGGTAGGGGTGACAGAGAGTTAAGATTTCAGTTTATAACTGGTGGTGATAGTAAAAGGGTATAGTCTGAGATAGAAAGCATTGTGCAAGGTAACAAGGCATGGCATCTGTCTTTTTACAAATCATGGAAAACATCACCCACTGTGATGAATGAAAAAGAGTCACATAATGAGTTGGAGGGAGGGAGCTTGTCTTTCCAAATGCATCAAGATGAAACACTTTCCACACCTCAGTACCTCTTGAGAGCTTTAAGTTCTGGAAAGTCCACATGTGATCTGTGTCATGAGGCAAGGGTGAGGAATGAACTTTTATAGGCTTTTACTTCCTGGTTGTTTCTAGAATGATACAGAGGTGCTGAGAAACCAAAATCATAAAGTAATCTACCTGAGAGTCAGGGGTCATGGAACAACAAGAGACAGCCTATTAGAGAGGGAAGGAATGTGTTCATTAGTCCAGAGTTTTGGTGTATTTGAATATCTGAAGTTTATATGTCTAATTTCCAAACTTGGATCACACATACATGGTAATTGGTGCTGTGTCTTTTTTATTTAAAAATATATCTTGGAGAGCCTGACATACATACATGCAAAAATATATGTGCAACATGTATAGAATTGTCTGGGTTTATATTGAAAAGCACAAACTCCTTTTGCCTAAATGTAACTGTTTACCTATTATTTTAGTCAGGATGAGGAAAGGTTATGCTGCAGTAGCAAATAACCTAATGATTTATAACAATTGATAGTAGATATTATAATGAACACCCACAGAAGATTGTGATATTTTGCTCACCAGTTCTCTAAGAGATTATACTTATTCACAATTCCAAATGGCAGTGTTGAGAATCTACTCATTCCTCCCATACTAATATCCTTTAGGATAGAACAGCACAAGAACAGAGTAATAAAAATCATGGCTTTAATAGCGTCACTTGATGGATGTCATTTCTTCCTTACCCTCAGACTTGTAGCCTATCTTCTTTCCAATCAAAGAACTCCAGATGTTCGCTAAAGAAAGACTTTCATGCAGACAATAATATGATTATTCATTATTTTGTGCCATGTTGGTTTCAAACCCTTGGATTCAAGAAGAATGATTTCCAGAAGCATTGATTTCCTGGAAAAATATAGACTCTTCAACCCTATTCTGCCTGCCATACAAATATGTATGTGCCTCTTCTAGTCGGTGAGACTTTTATTCTCATAACTGTCATTAGCTTTGTACAAAACTACAAGTGTAGAAGATGAAAAAGAGGGAGAAGTTAATGACAGAGAAACCATTATTCAGAAGTTATTTCCTTCTTACCCTGAAGTCTTAACCAAGACTAATGTTTTTAATCTCAAAGAAGCTGCCTTCTTTCAAAAAAGATATGCTTTCAGCTTCCTTTGACCTGTGCAGGAGCAAAAGCAAGTTTAAAACTAATAAAGTTAGTCAATAGCATCTCTAGTCAATAACATCTGTCCACACAAGTGCTAAGAGATTCCAGCTACAGTGACATTTTTCAAGGAACCAGACAAACACAAGCTTGTATTTTTCAGGGTTGTGGCAACTGGTGGTTCTCCTCGATGTTGCTTCTGACCATCACCAAAGTTTCTCTTGCTGGACTGGCAGGAAACCTGTTACATACAACCTGACTTCAACCTTGCTCAGGGTAACTTTCACCAACCTCTTTAGTCACAGTTCATAGAGTTATGAAGGGCTAAAGAGCAAGGACCCAGAAAAGTCAGAATTTCAAACTCAGCTGTTCTAATGGTGAACTTTGAATTTTTCCTTACATATCACACTATGGCAAATATGGATGATATCTCTCCTGTAGAGTTGTTATGCAGATTTAATGAAGATAGATGTAAAACTCACACACACCTGATACATAGGAAAGTGTTGATTAATTGATCATTTTTACAAAGTTTTACTCTCTATATCTACTATCTCTAGCCTGACATTAGCACTTCAGCCCAACCTAGCAATTTTTATATAATGTATGAAATATATTATATATTATAATATATGCATTAATGATTGACTATATAATATATGCGATAATAAATGACTCATTTTGGTTTCCCCTGCTCTGTGCTCATCTCTTGAATTCAACAATAAATGCCCAGTGGGATGTATGCCATTCATTCATTCATTCATTCATTCATTCATTCATTCATTCAATTTATTCCATGCAGGACACTCTCAAATACTAGATTAGTTTTGCATCAGACAGACCCTAGTTCAGTTTCCTAAACCTGCCAGTTATCTATGTATAAACTTGGAGAATCTACTGATATTCACCAGCATCAGTTTCTTCTCTTATAAGATAGGAATAGCAAGACTTGCCCGATCAGAAAGTCATTCTAAAATTTTAGTTTATTAAAGTTCACCTGAGGAAGCTATTTAATGAAGATTTCTTATGAAGGTCTGGAGTAGGATCTATCTAATCTGATTTATAGTCAATCCTTCATATAATGCATCTATCCTATTTTGAGAATCTTGCTATTCGATGGAATTAGGTACTTTCTGTTAAGATCTTAGTTCAATGTCTAGTACATAGAAAATGATCTTATTAACTGTGGCATTCAACAAACCTCTGGATGAGTCAAAAAATGTGTTCAACCATCCTATATTTTAAGCAATGTGGCAGACATCCAAATTTATCAGCAATCCTAAAAAGACAAGGAAACATCTAATTATTATGGAAAAAAGGATAGGAACTCTAGGCCTTTGGATAAATGGTTTAATTTTTTTCTTCATATCACCTTCAACCCCAAAATTTTAAGTTTCACTTCCTGAACCATACAGGCAGTAGTATGTTGGTGTCAGCTCATACCAGTGAAGGAGAATTGATTGATATATTTTCAAGAATTTTGTGAGCACATATTAGGAGTATTTATATCATGAAAGTCCACATTCGTCGCAAATCAGGCCTGTCCTCCCAACACCAAGAGTCAGCTGTCAAACATTTACCAGCACACCACTGTGCACTGGTCATCTTACCACCCCTTCACTGGCTTTTGTCTTCTTCCCACAGCACTTGTACTGGTCTGACCCCTACCCCCACCTAAAGATCCAAGGGACTGCCTCAGAAACACCCAGATGAAATCTCATGCAATGTTTAGATTGCTGCCCTGGGAGAGTGGTTGAATGCCAGGTCACCAATCCCACTGGCAAGAATGCTCATCTTCGTAATGAATTCCACCTGCTGGGCACACCCTATGCTGCTCAGTGAATAAAGGAGGGTAAACTCCCTCTCAAGGAACAATCACATCTCATGGAATTTTTCTCCTCATGCCTCTAAAGGTCCGACCCTTCACTCCCCCCACCCCAACCACTCTGTTGCTCTTTTGGATCACAGTGCTGGAACTGGTTGTTTCTAAGAATCCCTTCCACAGGGTGAGGAAATTCAGGTGACATCACCAGTCATGTATCTCCCTTCACCCTGAGAGAGAAGAGGGGCTGACCCCAGCAGGCATCTGCAGGGGGTTCCCTAATCAGACCATCAGTTGACCCCACTGTGGGAAATTCTTTTATACAGAACATTCTCTTCTCCTTAGATTCCCTCTGATAGAAACTCCAAAGGAGAAATGCCAGGGCACAGAATTTAAACAGAAGGGCCTTAGACAATTTATCTCACACTTCAGCAACTTTGCAGTTTATATTTGTAAACCTCACTTATTTACTTGTCCTGTTTTTGTTAAAGTAAACTCATTTGGAGCCACCACATTAAAGGGTTTTGTTTACATGGCCTCTGCTTTCAGTTTGGATTCCTGGTTTAGTCTATTAAAATGAGCTCCATTTTATCCTCCCAAAGAATAAGAAAACTCTAAATAATGTTCTAAGCCTCCCAGACATGGGTAACAGGCCCCAAATTTTGTACAAAAGTCTCAGAGCGTGGCAAGAGAAGGGTGGGGAGGCAGAGAAGGAATTTGTGGGAGGCCCAGGCCAGGAGTCTTCACAAATCAGGCTTGCCCGGGTACCAGAGTTTGGGATTTGGGGCTTGCCAAAGCTTTCTGGCCTGGAAATCATGACAGGATTCCTTCAGGACAGAGCTGAGGGCTCATAACTCATGTTGGCTCAGTGGGACTCCCAGAAGGGTTCCCAGAATTTCATTTCCAATACCTTTTACCCACAGTCCTTCACAATCAATGTCACACATCACAAGCTGTGGGTCAGCTTTGCACCCATCCATCACATAGAGGTGGTTCTACAAAGGCAGAAGAAGGCTGAATCTGTAATATGCTTCTGTTTTCCTTGGGGTATGTGTGTGTGTGTGTGTGTGTGTGCGTGCGTGCGTGTGTGTGTGTATGTGTTGAGGGAAATCACTGTCATGGCACTTATCTACTGGCAAGAGTAGGCAATTGGAAAGACACTCATAGTTTTTCTCTTCCCTCTCTGGCTTCATTCATGTTTCTGGGTGGTGGGAAAACAACATGCATGCAGCAAAACAACTTGTTGAGACACTGTCCTTACAGATCTGGGAACTCTTTGGAAGTACTTCTCTCCAAGAACATTCTTTGTGCTTTCCAGGCCACATCTAAAGCTAACGCACAGTCTAGAGCCTCTGAGTAAAGGAAAGTTGTCACCTTCCCAGAGGGAGGCACAAGAACTCAAGGGAGAGATGAGTAGGGGGATTAGGAACATGTGATGGAATTATCCTGTGGACTGTGTAAGAACAAAAAGAAGTAGCTATATCTGAATATCCAGAAAAATAAAGATGTAGGGCACACCATTCAGTTAAAGATCATACGTGTAAATATAAAATATCACTTATTATTTTTAAAAAGTTTCCATTTAATGCATTATACTGAATAAAAAACAATCTCAAAAGTTCCAATACTGTATAGTTCTATTTACATAACATTCTCAAAAAGACAGAATGATAGAGATGGGGAAAAAAGATTAGTGGTTGACAAGGATTAGAGAATTATGGAAGTTAAAAGAGGCATGGCAGTGAAGGCATAGGCAAGGGAAAGCTAGAATAATTTATTTATAAATTCTACATTTACAATAATTCTACATTTTGTTTATGGTGATAATGATACAACTCTACACATAGAAAATGGCACTGAATTATATATACATGTTTTGCCATTGTAATTTCCTGCTTTTGATATTATAGTTTAGTTATACAATAAATAACCACTACAGGAAACTGGGTTAAGGGTACAAGTCACAAAACTATTATATATTTCCACATATATTATTTCTAAGTACATGAAAACAAGAAAAGTAAAAGCTAAATGGAGATATGCTACAATGATTGCTGTGGTCACTTGGGAAATGGGGGAGTATTTGGGATTGGGTATTGATTAGAGTCTTCAGTCTCTTATGTAATATTAGAAGATTTTTTTCAAGAGTTATGTATATGTATTTTATGTAGTTTTAAAAAGCATGATGAACTTTGTAGATTTAACCAACATCAACAAATATTTACTGAGCATTTACTATGTGCCAAGTACTCTGGTAGCCACAGTGAGAAGCTAGATATGGTTCCTGTCCTCACAGAGGAAAATTTGGTCTTAAATTAGATGGTCACACATTTGATTAAACAGATGTTTCATATCTTCAACTTTAGTGCTAGCCACTGTGCCAGAAAACAACAGACACTCAAGAGTTCACTGGACGATAAGAAAAAAGCAGCCAGAACACCATGTCTTTCCCTGATTCTTCCTGTTGTCTTCAAACCATGGCTTGTATTTCTCTTTCTAGAAATAGTCTTCTATTCTCTTTTATTTTTCCCCGGTGAGAGAGGTTACACAGATTTCCTTTAAGACCCTAATGTAGATATTACTCACCTTGGACTGTTGGCAAAACCCTACCAGAAGCCTGGGAGGGACTCCTGCCTCAGCCAGTTGGTGACACGGGATGGGAGCTTTAGGGCAGTCCACACATAGTTGACCACTTCACCTTCACTTCCATCATGAAACTTATCTGCTTCCAGCTCCCTGCCTTTACTCCTCTAACCCCTGTGTACACTACTTGGAATGGAAAATGGATGCTCCCTCTGACTGATCACAGACCTGGCACTACTAACTGTCCTGCCTTCCCACCTTAACCTCTTGTGGTTAATAAAATTATTTCCAATTTTTACGTAATTTTTATCTCCAATGGTGGCCCACATCAAACTGATAAGGACTGAGTTTCTCTAGGTGGGATGGTGTTTAGCCAAGTCTGTTAACTAGACATTACATGAATATTACCTCCCTCATAGAGATGTGTATAGAATAATTATAAGAATGCATACTATATAAGAATTAGTATATATTAATTGATATTAAAATCACCATTTTAGTCATATAATTAATCTTCACAACAGTTCTGCAAGAGACTCATTTTCAACTTATGGAGGACAAAATTGAGCCTTAGGGAATTCTTGGCTTATAGTATGGTCAAGATTGGAACCTAGGTCTCCCTATTTTATAAAGACATGATGTCTTGCTATACTTACTACTCCCAAGGCACACATGTGCATGTGTGTGCACACATGCATACACACACAAACACACACATACATTTCCCACTGTAAAGCAATTAAAGAGTAGCATCAAGTTTCTATGATATGTATATACTAGGCTCCGGATATTACTTGAGTTGGAGGATAATACTTTTAATTAGCCTATTTGTCATTATTTTGAACAATGAACAATTTCTGATTGAATTTTAGAATAGCTTTTAAAATCATTCAAAGTAATCCATGCTAAATATGAGGATATATTTACACATACAAACATTTTTTTCCAAGCCCTCTTTCCTAGCTGAACCCTTCTGAAATGGGAATCAGAGATAAAGAGGCATCATTTTCAGAACCATGACAACAATATACTAAAGCAAATAAGATGTGTCAACAAAATTGAATGAGATTAGTTCCCACATTAAAAGTGTCTACCAAGTGCCCAAAACAATGAATGACAAAAAAAAAAAAATTCATGCTCTAATAAATAGAAAATCCAAAAAGCTGTCAAAGAAAGAGAAACATGCTGCACAGAGGTAATCAGAATGGCAAATAGTCCCAGAAGAGAATACAGAAGAATTTTTTTATCCAAAATGAGAAAGTAAAACCAGGGGTTATGATGGTGTCTGGATGTGACATGTCACCGTGTTGATCACCAGGGTGTCTGGGTTGACCTACCTGGCTAGATGGTTGTCCCTTTCCTTCCTCATAGTGCTACATCCTTTTCCTCCTACCTGCCAAGATGTACACCCTTGACTGAAGAAGATGACCTTCTCAGCATAGAGAGAGAGACCACTTTCAGCCAAGGGCGTAGGAGTAGTTGTGTTCTTCTGCTGTAACCTCCAAACAAGTTCCCAATGAAGTCAAACCAAGAAAAATAAATTTCAGAAATACCCTAAGCCTCAGTTTCATCATCAACAAATTGGTGGTAAAACATAGAATGTGAATTTAAGAAAATGATATTTATGAAATGGAAAGTAATGGAGGAAG
Organism: Uropsilus gracilis; assembly: GCA_004024945.1. NCBI lineage: Eukaryota > Metazoa > Chordata > Mammalia > Eulipotyphla > Talpidae > Uropsilus > Uropsilus gracilis. The sequence goes on along the minus strand of PVHY01002387.1, from coordinate 106,178 downwards.
CACGCAACAATGCAGTAATGGAGAGCTTCTCTAATTGATAAATATATATAGTCAGGACATAGCTCCAGAGCAGTTCGTACACATTCAGGAGGAGTCCAGGACTCCAAGTACAATATATGTCTGAAATCTCCACCTTAATGGAATTACAAGCTAGACTTCCAAAGTTCTTGGGACTGCCCTCCCACAAAATACACCAGATTTCAGCTTCGACCCAGGTGAAGAATCCAGTTGCATAATCCTCCTCATTCCTTAGATGTCTCAGCTGCTACTTCTTTTAGGGGGAAGTTATGGTGAAAGTCTATTGGGCCTCCCAAGGTTCTGAGAAACCAATCCTTACAAATCATGGGTTGAGATGGACAATAAGAGCACAGTCATCAGTACCTCAGTTCCCCAAGTATCAAAAACTCCTTTCCCCACACTTACTCCTTATTGACCTACACAATCTATCCCTTCTTCCAAAGTTGTTAATATATTTTTGCCTAAAATAATGCAGGTACTTCAGCCCATTAACAGTCTGTCTCTCCCAATTCACCCTGCACAATTTATGTTCTTATCATTATCTAAATACAGACCTGACCTCACCAACCTCATGTTCAGGAACCTACTAAGACTCCTCATTTCAAAGGCAATAAAATCCCAACTTCCCAGATCGGTAGCCTTTCCCATTGGCTAACCTCCTTCTTTCACCCACATTGGACTAACTTCCCCTTCATGAGTTCCCACCTGCCCACTCACACTGCCAAACCTTATCTAGAGTTGCCACCTCAGCCAGGAGGGCTTTTTCTTTCTCTCTTGTGGTCCAACATTTTACCCATTCTCCTCCATATGTATCCATCACACTTCCTCAGAGCCCAAATGTCATGCAATTTACCTAAGAATGTCTCTTTCCAGAGTGACCACAGTGTATTTAAGTCTGAATTCCTTGCACACTCAGTGAGGAGGTGAGCATTTAATTCCAACTCCAGAGAAGCATGCTAAATCAGTAATGTTTGAGTTAGGATGATAAAAGCCCATGGTCTTTGGTACCCTTTTCTTGGCTTCAGGGTTCAGCATGTTCTTCATTAGTCAAGGTCATGGTGGAGGCGCAGGGGGTGGGAAGTCCCATTCGCACATAATACATTGTCCTTTTTATTTCTTCCCAGCTGAAAAATGAAAGACACTTTGTCCCATCAATACATGGGGAGTGACAGCTAGAAAGAGAGAAGGAGAACCGGGAATGCAGGTCCTTGAATACGGTACAGGAAACCCCTTATTCTTCCACATTAGCAGTAGCTCTATTAAGAACATTACTAACTACCACTGAACTACATCCCTGCTTGCTTTGACCATCATCTTGCTTACTGCTGGCATTCAGCAGCAGGGAGAGTGACAATCTCTCTTCTTATACCCATGTGAGTGTGGGTGAGTCTCACACTGGATCTTTTCTTTCTTAAATTTACACACCTCTCTACCTACCTACCCCATTTCTGCCTTCCAGAAACTCCAAAGTAAAACAAATGCAGATTGTTTAGTTGAGACATGACTACTAATCAATACCTGCTTTGTGGGTTTTTATTTTTTTTTTTAAAGCTAGCCATCCCTGGGTGTTGCTTATATGTGGAAAATAGAGAAACTAAACAAAGGGTCAAGCAAAGATAAACTATAAAAGTAACCCTTGAAAATAGACTATAGATCTGAGGCAACCAATGAGTGAGGGTGGGAGGAAGGGAAGGAGGGGGGGAGGGAGGGAAAAGGGAAGAGATGAGAATGGAGGAAGGGGAAAGCAAAATGGATTATGGTGGCATATTATAGGGGTTTTGTGGTGGGAGAACTATGAGGACCACAGTTAGGGGAAGAGATCCTATGCTGTTAAAATATTAACAAAGATGAAAAGCAATGGTGCTTCAGTTTAAAAAAAAATGAAAATCTATTTAATTTAAAATTAAAGAATGAAGATAACTATCCTAGTTGACTTCTCATCAGGACAAAATTGTCAATATATGAAAAATAGTCAAACTGAATCCTAATACAAGAGACATCTGGAAGACCCACTAGAGTCATGTGTGACCAAAGTTTAAGCCTCACTGCAAGATCCCCCAATCTTATCCTTGGCAGGTAATGTGTGCATGTGTGTGTCTATGTCTGCAGTCTCCCTTGGCAGTTCAACTCTCCTAAAGGAAAATAAATCTATTCTAATGTCAGCCTCCAAAAGATCCCTTCTTTTTTTGCTCTTTTTTGGATCTTGATGGGGGTCAGGGGGAGGTCTTTGGAGAGTGTGTGTTTTCATTTTCTGAATGTAGAGTGTTTTGGATAAGACAGAAGATGACTCCAATGGAAAGGCACTGCTTTGCTCATGACTTGTTTTTGATCTGGAGTGGAGCACAGAGCTGGTGTTTACCGCAGGCTGGCTGGGAAGCTGCCTCTAATCACAAACTCCAGCCTGACTTGCAGACATCCAGGAAGGCTGACATTCCTCCTGTCAGCATCTCCCAATGTTTTCAGACCTCCATACTCTCACAGTTTACCTGGAAGATCTTGACTCTGAGGCCGCCTGGGAGGCCTGGGTTCCAGCTCCTTCAAGGCAGAATGCCATTAATTCCAGGCTCCTCTGCCCTCCCGGGGATGCGCCTCTGCTGGGGATGAGTGCAGGGGTCATTCTGCTATTGGGGAGGGCTGTGGTCATGCAGAAACTATGTGTGCATGGCCTGAAGAGGTCCTGGACAGCAGAGAAGGGAAACAATTCTCGGTGTGTTTGACAGGCATCAAGAATTGTGGCCAACTGGAGAATTCTCCACATTAACATTATCTTAATGAGAAGACCCAGCCAACACCATCACCAAACCAAGTTTAGAAAGAAAGAGAACAAAGAGAGTGAGATGCTCCCTCCGCCCCTCCCCCCAGATGTTGGCAAGATGAGCAGCGTAAGGGTCCTGAAACTTTCAGCCTGATTCACAAGAATGGCCAGGTTTATTTTAGGACTTGCATGTAGACTTGAGGGTTTGCAGCAGGGCCTGTCTATGTCCCTCGAGGCTCCATCTCCCTGGGCTTCCCCTCAATGACTACTTTCACCATCAGTTTTCATGGGCAGGAGAGACTACCTGAATTGTGGGTCACAGGTTCTCAACATCTTAAGAGCTTTGGGCCGTGGGCTGGGGTAGAAGTGTCAGGCAGAGTCAGGTTTGTTCCCTATTTCTGCCACAAACTCTAAGCCTATAAAAGGAGGGCGCTTCTCTCTGTTATACAGAGCAGTGGGTTTTGAACTTTGGAAGAATCAGAATTTCCTTGGGGTGGGGAATGAGATTCAGGGAGGGGGTGTTGTTCTCACATACTGGTCCTACCCCTGGAGTTTTAATTCAACAGTGTAGGAGGGTGGGAATGCTGAAAATGTGGATTTGTAACAAATTCCCCAGTGATGTCAAAGCTTCTGGTTCAAGGGTCCCACTGACCACCATAGTACAGGTAAAGCACAGAGGCCCAGCAGCAGCCAATAATGGAGCTAACATCTCAGTAATGAATGAGGTGAAGCAGTGGGCACTGTCAGAGCAACACAGGCTCAAAGGTGGGATCCACCATAGCCATAGACACTCAATCTAAGAGAAGTGAGAATCTTTTAGTGGCCTGCCTCAATTCAGTTAGGGCTTACCTGGCGCTAATTTGTATCTCGGGCTTCACACCTGGCAAGAAACATTCCCAAATATGCCTTAATTTAAAAGGTATAAATTAGATATATCATATGTTGCACACTTTTATGCATTATTTTATTTTATTTCACAAGGAAATCCTGCGTAGTAGTAACAGTAATATCTAATGTTTAAATAGCACTGTGCCAAATGCTTTAGATCAGGGGGTCTGCAAACTACTACCTACAGACCAAATGGGCCATTTGCTTTGATAAAGTTTTATTGAACACAGACAAGCACAGTTTTTGTTATTTATGAAAGCTTTTCTTCTAAAACAACAAAGTAAGAATAGCTGTAATAGAAAACTTATTCCCTCTAAAATATTTGTTCTCTTTTTCTCAAACAGGAAAAGTTTGCTTTAGAAGTGTGTTCAGTCTATTGATTTAGATATGAAATTGCAGACACAATAGACAATATCTAAATTTAAGTAATTTAGATAATCCTCCTAATAATGTTAGTGTCAGATGCAAGAGATCATTGCTGAATACCTTGCACATGATGTTTTTCTTCTGTTTTCTTTAAAGAGTTTTATAGTTTTAACTTTCATGATTGGGTCTTTGATCCACTTTGTGTTAATTTTTCAATATGGTGCAAGGATCTAATTTAATTCTTTTAGATGTGGATATTTGGTTTTCATCACTTCTTTTGTAAAAAAAATTTTAGTCCCCATTGAATTATCTTGATATTCTTGTTTAAGATCATTTGATCATATATGTAAGAGATTTGGGACTCTATTCTATTCCAATGGTCTCCATGTATACCTTTACATCCATATTAATTAATTATACAACATTATAATTACTACAGACATAAGTTTTGAAACCAGGAAGCATGAGACTTCCAAGTTCTGCTTTTGAGGATATTTTGACTATTCAGGACTTCTTCAGTTTCCGTATGAATTACATGATAGACTTTTTCATTTCTGCAACAAATATCAATTGGAAGTTTGGTAGAATTGCATTGGATCTGTAGCTAATTTGGGGTAGTTGTGATATCTTAAAATCAAGTCTTCCAATTCATTAACTCACTATGTCTTTCCATTTCTTTGTCTTCCTTGATTTATTTCAGCAAGATTTTGTAATTTATAAGGTATAAGTCTTCGGTCTCTTTAGGTTTATTCTTGGTATTTTATTCTTTTTGATGCCATTATAAATGGGATTGTTTTCTTAATATACTTTTTGGATTTTCATTGTTAATATACAGGAATGCAATTGATTTTTATGTGTTGGTTTTGTATCCTGTGACTTTGCTGAAGTGCTATTTTTAGCTTCATTTTACTGATGGGAAAATTGTAGTGTGACGAAGCTAAGTAGTTTACCTAAGCCACCGGGGTTCCAACCCAGCTGTTCTGTTTCCATAGTCCCTACTTCTCACTATTATTTTCAACTGCCTCTTCTGAAAAATAAATTAATATCTTGACCAAGGTCTCATTTACCGAGTGGTAATTCAGAAGTCAGACACAGGTCTAACTCTAAAAATATGCTCATAACCACAACAGCATTCTCACCGCCCTAAGATACCCCAGTCACAAATTCACCAATTAAATAGCTTGGCTATGCAGTGAAGAGGGTATTCAAGCGTTTGTTTATTTGTAATAAATTGGCTGGTACGGCAGAAGTAAATGAATTAGGCCAGGGGGTAGTCTACCTGGCACAATGGGGCTGGGTGACCCTTTTCTGATTCTCCCTTAGTCTCATGTGATACATTTGCATTAGATGATATATTCTATAATGACCCTAACTATAGAATCTATATCCTGAATTGGTTAGAATTCTATGATGAATTTAAAAAGCAAGAAAAGAAACAGCCTGATCAAATTTCTCCTGAATTCTCCCAGTGCATTTTATAGCCTCTCTTCTCTAAAGAGCCATGTGGAATTGGCCGTTTAATGAGGAAAATCCCACTCTGAGCTACAAATTTCCAAATTCTGAGAGAAACCCAGGGTGGCTTCCAACCTTAAGTGCCAAATGAAATGACACCAAGTGGCTTCATTTGAGTCTGTGGAACTCCCAAGCTGCCTAAGAGGTAGTCACTGTACCTTAGAAAGGAATGCTGTGGACCTATCCCAAAGTCTTGGGCACCAATGCCAAAAGGCAATGAACTTGAACTAAACAAGTCTCCTCATTGGCTATCATTGTTGATGTTGTAAAAGATTCTGCCCAATGGCTTTGAGCCTGAGTAAATGTTGGCTTGGCTAACCTAGTCAAATGAAATGAATTGGGCATGACTAAGGTGCAGGGATGCCAGCCCTTCCATTAACAGTGAAGGCATGCAAGGGCAGTAGACAGGGTGAGCATACCAAGGATGCAAAGAAGGATTCCTCTCCTACGGGTGAATTATAGAGAGGAGAGAAAAAGAGAGGTAGCTAATATCATTGGGGGATGGAATTACTAACAAATCTATCTTTGTGATTGCAATGTTGCCTGCAGCATGATTACTTGATGCTACTGGGCACTGTGAACATATGGACATATTGCTAACATCCGTGAGTTTCAACCTTCTCTGTAAAACAAAGTTCACTCTATACCTTTTCCTAAAAACTACAAGAAATTTCTTTAAAAATCAAATGACAGGTGATAGGAGAAGGAAAAAGAAACCTTCATATAGCTAGATACCATATAGACATATAAAGCACAAACTCATAGAACAGGTTCAGGTGATGGGGGGTTAAGATTGAGGTGAGATTGAAAGGGGAATTAGTTTTAAATGTAATGCTTTAACTTTGGAGAGGTAGAAAATTGAAATATCATTTCTGTGATTATGAAGGTATAAGCATGTATAGTCCATGTATAGATAAGTATATAAAACTGTATATTCATAATGGGTTAACTCATTAGATCCTAAAACAAAACTCTATTGTTTTCTCCATTGTCCTATTGAAAACTTTTGTGTGGGTCCAGTTTTTTCCCACCTGCTGTGGGCAAACTAGCAACAATCACGAATAGTGTTAGAAATTGTGTCACTTTGATAAACAATGTACAGTTCCATATAATAATCAAAATTCTTCTGACTATTTTTCAGAAGAAATGTTTAAAGTTTACACACACACACATGCACACATACACACACATTTCCCTAGCTCAGCTATCTTAGGTAGAGATTCACAATAAGGGAAGAAGACTGAAATCTTTCCTTGGTGTCCGGTTGCTCGTAGCTTCCTGTTACTGGCCCTGGTTTCTGAGTGTTCCTGGTCTCTGTAGTAGTAAGGTGAGAGCAAACGCAGAAAATGACCTTCTGGTTCAACACTACTGCAACCTGTGTTGACTTCAAACAAAAACAGCCAGTTATTCCAAACACAAATGGGGTTTGCTGTGAAATAAAACAGAAGAGAGGGAGATATCATTTATGGAGACATTCACATTCACTTCCCTGATTCCCTGATTAACAACCCAGGAGAATCAAGATATTGGTTCCTGCAGTTTGTGATGTACATGGGTGCTCACCTTCTAGACTCTGAACCTTATTTGAATAAGGCTCTGAATATTAATGTTCTCGCCTGACGTTGTTTTTGAAACAACTTTGGGAGGCATGGGGATCTGGTTTGCTTGGTGAGTTGTCCTCTCCAGCTCATCTAGGCTAACGTCTTCAGACCAGCTGTTCCATAGCCGAGCTTGTCACTGCTAGAATCTCTGCTGGAGTCCCAACATCCCAGGGTCTGGATTCTTCCCATATGGTCTGCTTCTGCTCCAAAGGAAACACATTTAGTAGTGTGACTGTGCCGATGGTGATCACCACACTTATTCCTGTCTGAGGAGCAATCTGCCACACCCACTGCTGGCCATACTCTATGTCCACATCCCCAGGGTTCTATATAAGTCCTTGGGGGTGGTCAGCTTGGAATCACATTCATTTGCTTTGAGGCTAAGTAAGAGAAAACACCCCTTTTCCCCACTGTCTATGTGATGTGGGGACTGCGGTTAAGGTGAGAATCATAACACGCTCAGAATTTTCCCCAAAGAATCCCCCTCCTTATTTCCATCTTTCAATTTCTTCATTGTTTCAACTTTTCAATTTCTTTTTTTTTTTTTTATTTTGTTCTTTAGGACAAAACCTCTCTGTCATTTTTTTTCCCCTCCCTACTCCCTCTGGTGCCCCTTCCATTCTCTCGAATCCCACTCTTTGTTGTTTATTAGCTGTGCTGAGTCCATTAGTCTCTTTCCTATGGTAGTGTCTTTTCTCTGGGTGAGGGACGGCGTTGTTGGGTCCAGGCGAACCTTGCTGTTAGATTTTCAGTCTTCAGTTTGCATTGGCTGGCCAGGTTATATTCCATATAGTCTATGTTTTCTTGCTGCAGGCCGTCCTCTCCAATCCAATCTCATCTCCATTGCTATGCTGCTTTTCCTTATGACTCTGGTGTTCAACTTAGGAGGTCTTGCCCCCAGCCAGTGTTGGTCAAGAAGTTTCTCTGTGAGTTCAGGCTTCTGCGAGTGGCCTTTGAAGATCATCTCCTCTGCTTCAATTTGCAGTTTTGATGTGGGGCCCATTATCCCCTCTTTGGTCATCCTCTCCTCTCCGGTAATGAGGGAAGGGTGTGTTGCTCTCCTTGAATATATCTCCAAAATGAAGACCCGGGTCTTGGCCCGGCGAGCACAGAAGTGCGCTTGGTAACATCATGTCTCTATGGTTGTTTTTCTGGTCTTACATGCACTGGTTCACTTGGTTGTCCATCTGCTGTGTCCAGCTCAGGTCTGTGGACTGGACTTTTGCCTGGTCCCTCACCCGTTCTATGTTGGGGTTGGCATTGCACGTATTCTGGTTCCTCTGAAGTTTAGATGGAGTAAGAAGAGATGGAGGGGGCCCTCCCACCCCCACCCCAGCCCACCCCACCCCTCCCCACGCTTGTGTGCCAGAAGCTCCCAGCGCTGAAGCGGGCCGACTGGGCCACTGCTCGCCCTTCCATGCCCCCCGGCTTCCGGGGGCTGGGGGCTACACTGGCACTGCCCCGGCCGGCTGTAAGTGGCTACCTGTCAGCAGCCACTTACTAGCGGGTGCGGCCTGCTCCCCACCCCGTCCCCCCTCCTGGGGGACTCACTCGAGAGACCTGACCCCCCCTCGCTCCCTGCTGGCAAGGGAGCTCCAAGCACCAGGACCAGACCCTGCAAGCACCAGGACCAAGTAAGCAGCCGCCCGTCTCAACTTTTCAATTTCTTAACCCTTTTATACCCTCCAATGAAGGGTTAAAGTTTGTAAAACCTGTTCTCACCCACCTAACTTGCATGTCCTGCTTAGCTGATGTAGTGACCTTCTTCATCAATAGCATATAATAATAAAGTCCAACTTTGTCTATCCACAGTGGCCTCCCAAGAAAAGAATTAAGTATTAATGAATGCTTTGCTACAGGAAACAGAAAAGGGTTCTTAGAACATTCTACTCTTGGAAAAAAAACTAGTAGCAAATATGCTTCATGTCAATCATATTAATTCCAAAGACTGAAACTCTATGTAATTTTTTAAATTGCACATCTCTGTCTATATTTTAATTAAAAGGGGAAATGAGGCCAACTTAGTACAACATTGAAAATGCTATAAAATGGAGTAAAAGGAGAACATATAAAAAATAGAAAAGACAGAAGCACATGAAGCAAGACAATAATAGCCAGAGAGCCAGAGAGAACAGTGAAAAAAGGAGTAAGAACAAAACCTTCGCATTAACTAATTGACAGAAACAGAAAGCATTGTTTTCATTTAAAATGGGCTCTGAGTTGTCAGTTTGAAGCATAAAACATGTATCAATTTAAAACTAGTATTGCAAATATCTACCTTTTTGTAAGGGATAAAGAAATTTTGCTGGAACAAATTCTTAGCTGTGTTTAGGTGAACAGACATTGATTCTGAACCCAGTGACAAGCCAGCTTTATTGATGGAAAGCAACTGGATCAATGTCATTTATGGGGAATGGCAAGACATTTGCGTTTTGCGCATGAACAGGCCACAATGGAGGAGGTGTGGGAAAGTTAAGAGAAAGTTACTACATAAACAAAACAGCAAAGACCACCTACAAGTCCTCTGAATGACACAAATTTAATAGCATCTATTTGAACAATGTGCTAATCTCAGAAAATCTTCTCATAAAAGTAGGTCCTGGCATCACTCCTTACTCTAGCTGGGGAAAGTGAGAAAGGCCTTTCCTTTAATTCTAACACTATGACTTCTCACCACTTGAGAAAGGGTAGCAGGCCCCAGACCTCAGTGGAAAGCGATCACTAGCAGGGTTTTAAGCAAGGATGCTGAGTGGGGTGTCTCTTCTAGTTTCAGTCTTTATCCCTCTGCCTCTTGCTCCATACCCAGGAGGTTGCTCTCTGCAAAGTTTATCCCCTGGGTCTTCCTGCTGTCAATGTTTGAGTTTGGTTCAATGAGCAAAGGTGCCAGAAGGATTTGGAAACAAGAGAAGAGAGATTGGAATATTTACTCATTATTCATTCATTTATTCTACTGCAGGTCACAGTTTCCCTGCAGGTCATCTTTCTTACAGCCAATAATATTGATAACTGCTCTTTTTGCTTGACACTGCAGATTATGCAAGAGCAAAAGAGCTCAAGGAGGCCAACACTAGATTTCAGGGAATTCTTTGAAGACTCCTCCATGTCTAGGAGGGAGTTGGTGATTGTCTGGTCTTGGGTGTTTGTAGTAGTATAGATGGAAAGAAAGTAGATAGTTCTGAAAATAATAAGGGGAGAAACTCTCCTACCCATGGGGTGGACTGGACATGAACATGAAGAAAACTTGTATGGGATAGGTCTGAGGAATCTGTTGAATGATGGGCCAGTTGCAGTGGTAAAGGTCATTTGTATTGTATAAAGTCTCTGATGGAAAATCACTTTCTGAGCTGGGGGTAGAAGTTGGGAAAAATCCTAATGACCTTTTTCCATTCACTGTGAAACTACAGTGGAAGCTGCATCAAACCCTCAGAAAGAGAGCATTTTAAGGCATGTGCCTCTGTGTGGTTAAAAAGACCATTTCCATACCTTACATTTGAATAGCAAGTTCTTTTCTAAAATTCTAATTTACATCTGCAGAAAAATCATATATGTTTTTCTTAAACACCTAATGAAGACAGATTAGGCAAAGCAACTTAAAAACTTTACTTCTAACTCATAAGTACCAGAAAAATTGAATGTTACATTTATAATTGCTGTGTGTTTTGTTTGAGAGAGAAAGAAAAAACTCATAGGCAAAGAACATTTTCATAAATCATGTCCATGATTTAAAAAAATGTGGTTTGAACAGACACAACTGTGCTTTACCCTGCATCTGTTTCACATACACAAATGTGTCAGGTTTACATAAACCACTCTGATACAGATGAAAAATAAGGGAAGAACAAGATAAAAATAGCTCTTATGATATCAGTAACACATCTTTTATTATTATAATATATGACACCATGGCAATCAATCATGCTCTTATATTGCATGGGCTAGTGACCTCAAACCTGATGAAGGAAGAGCTCGCCAGCATCCAGGAATCAATTCTTTCAGCTTTAAAAGAAATCTCTAGTATCATATGTTTGGATTTCTGGTGACACTTTCAATGATAGAGAAATGCAAGGCTCTCTTTTCCCAAGTAGTGTCCTGATTTCAGATGCATTCCTTTTATACAATACTCCCTCAGGGCAAGAGTGGTGAAGGGACTGACAATCTGCCCCTTTTCTGATGCTACCATAGAGATCATCTATAAAGGTAACCATCCAATCCACCACTAGTAGCTGCCCAGGCCTGAAAGATAGCACTGTTGATTTGTGCTTTTATCAATCTTCTCTCCTACTGTCCCAGACTGGCTGAGAGGACATGCAGCTGGAAAACTCAGTCATTCTTCCTCTTCAACATTTAGCCTTTATACCACAATTATAAAAATGGCTAAAATCTCAGGAGAGGATTTTTTTTAAATGCATGTAAACTTGATCCTTGTGAGTAAAATCTGCTTTCTCGTTCATTGACTCAAGCACACTCTTTTCTTCAAACTTGGATTATTTAAGTTTCTTTTAATGCTTCAGATTTATTTTCTTGTACTTCATCAGCTCCAATCTGGAGTCTAATGATCTATAAGCAGACATCTTACTGTTCTGTCAGGAAGAGCTATATTTAAGGATAAGGAATTGTTCTGTGATGCAAATGTTCACCTCAGAGAGATTTTACCACTTTGGGTCTTCAAATATTGAGGTTGCCAAAAATTCTACTTTCACCTTGATATTCCATTTTAAATGTATATATCTTAAAATCAGTTTTTCCTTTCCCCAAAAGTGGTCAGGTGTAAATAGGCAGAGGTGGTCTTTTGCAATGTCTTTTTGTTTGAGATGTTATGTTTATTCTTTGGGGGTTGCATTTGTGTTGGTCTAAACTGCCCAATGCATTCTCACATCACCTACGTGAAGCCTTCCAAGCAAGAAAAGGTGAATGTTTAAACTCTTTTGACCTGAGTGGTTTGTGCCACTACCTCTGACCTTATTGTGTCTTCAAGAAACAGTCCAATTAAAAAGTGGGAACAATTCCATTGAGAAATCTGTGGGAAGAAAACTACAAATTTCCTCTGGAGAAGGATCTTCTCTGCTTCTGTCATTCCACAGCCTCATGGGGGATGCCCTCATCCTCTGTAAGAACTGACTCAAAGACAGTTACTGCATAGAAAACCCCTTCTGAGCCATCTGCTTGGTTTCCTATCAGTGCATAAGTACTCTTCCCATGTTGCCTTTGTAAATCATAAATGTTCTTTGGGAGGCTGGATGACAAGTTCCTAGAGATGGGGTTCTGTCTTCTTCATTAAGATGACTGCCTCATGATTGAATAAACATTTGGTGGTTAACTGGTAGAGATTTTACCTTGATTTTCTCCTTTTTAATACTTATTCACAGATAATACTTATTTAATACTTATTCACAGATTAATTAAATAATTAATTAAATAATAATTTAATACTTATTCACAGATAATAAATGAAAATCTCATTACCCACTAATAGTTAATAATGTATTGCTATATTGTTTCTATCTTTTTTCAATGCTTTTGTTGTTATGTTATTTTAATGTATCCGTGACTACATTCCACAAACTATTTTATATCTTCAGTTCTCTTATCAGGAATATCTTCACACAAAAAGTCACAACAATTTTTTTTCCTTTAGACCATGAAATATCTGTGGCTATTGAAAAGGTGCCTAATTTGAGTTCAGAACTACACTTTCTGGTCCTGTACCAAGAATTCTCAATCCAAACAGACATAAGACAGACCACTAGATGAGGAATTAAACCAGTCTCTTCTGCTTGGATTATCTGTCACTCACTCAATGCTCCCTTAAAAAAGACAGAGGAATCTTCAGTTTCAAAAGATAAAGAACTTCTTTCAATTCTCCAAACATACAATATTTCAGTTTTATAGCTTCTAGAATTTTGCACATTCTTTTCCCTCTGTTAGAAATGATCTCTACCTTCTCGATCCTCCCACCTACATCCTATACCACCCTCTTGATCCTTCTACCTACACCCTACACCCTGTCCTCAAAAACTCTGGAAAAATCCTACTCAACGATTAGGTCTCACATGAGTTACCTATTCCTCCAAGATGGCTAATTTCTTAGCACCATATACTTCCTACATCAATACTTTACATACTTATTACAGCAACTTATATTCTTGTCTTCTCTGTTGGGTTAAGACATCCAAGAAAGTAAAGATCATGTTTTACTTGGTCAGCATTAGATTGGTGCCTCTACATGATGGATTCTCAGTAAAGTTGCTCAATGAGTCAACAAATGCAGAGTCCAGAGTGCTAACCATTACACAATGGAACCGCGACTGAGTCAACAAATGCATAGAAGAAAAGTAAGAGGGAAGTTGAAATATTTTCAGTTTTACTGCTTCTCTAACAATACTTTTTTTATTGATTTGACTTTAATACCCACCCTATCTTCTCCTGACACAGCACTCCAATTTTCCACTTATGATATATCTCTTCCAATATTCCCAGGATTGACTAAATAAGATTGAGTCCATTCTTTACCTCTATGAATGGAAAAAAGACCCAAGACAAGCTAATGATTTTTTTTTTGCAATTTTTGGTGGGATTTATCTTTCAGTTGGGATTTCTGAGTGGCTTAATGAGACCAAAAGGTTACTATCTGTCTTGCTTTCATGAGGGACAAACTTACCCTGAAAATGAAGATGACAGACAGAAAGGCAGAGCCAAGAGTTAGAGAAAGAGATTCTTAATGACTCTGTTTGAGCATGTTGATTCAGGTTTATACAAAGCATTATTATCCTTGAACTTTTCCATTACTTTCACAGTTTTCACATATAAAACTCCAATTTCTTAAACTCAGTTTAACTTGAATTTTATCATTTGGAATATATTTTCACATCTCTTTATTACATTCTAAGATGCACTATGTGTGCGGGGGTCAGGAACAGGAACCCAATCTAAGGATTTCCTAGATTCCTTGCCAACCTTTCCTCCTCCCCAGGAAAGTCAGGTGGGACTTGATCATGATGATTTGCTCCCTAAAAAATTTTACCATCAGATGGCCTCTCCCTCTTGATACCAATGCTTCAGAGATATGAAAAATATGAACTTACCCAAAAGAAAAGGGTCATTCTCTCTCAGAACTCATGAGTACCTATCATGATAATGATCAACTCTCCTCTGAAGAAGTATTTACAGGCGGACTCTTCAAAATCACAAAATCTACTTTGCCAGACATTCCTGGTGAGGGAGGGAACTGGAGAATCTCTTTACTTGCACATTTCACATTCTTTCAGCTCTGTAATATAAGGCTTACAAAATTTTAATTTCATCCCTGAATTCCTAAATCTCTGTGATGCAGACTCACTGGGTCGACTCTTCATGACCCATGCTAAGCCAGCCGTAAGCACTGAGGCCTTACCTCCAGGTAGGGTTGCTTTCTCTATTAAAACTGTGGATGTTGAACTTGGATGGAAAGCTCTAGGAAGAGAGTGTAAAACTCAGGAAAACCACACCCTTAATTCCATAGACCCACAATGATCTACTTGGCAGAAGAACACCTATAAGAGGAACTAGAGAAGGAAAATATTTCAATAGCAGATTAACCCTTATGAAAATTTAGCTCAATCTGAAAGGGTCCCTTAAACATGATGACATACTTTTGAACGCACACACTTGCTCAAAGAACAGAAAATAGCAAAATGACATACTCTGGTCTCAGAATTTATACAAAAGTATTTACAAGGTGCCAACATTAAATATTATTCAGTTTTATTCATCAGTACTTATACCTTACTTCAAAGAAAAAAATGACATGAAATTGTAACTTTCCCAGAAACTCTCAGAATACATGGATGACTATTACTGGCATTGCTGGGCATTGCATTCACTATGAGGAGTGAGAAAGACAAAAAAAAAATGAAGCCCAGGAACTACCTAATTAGATAAAATACAAATATCATTAAACTCTTAACTCCCTATAATTCATTAATGTTCAATCACCAAGCCCATCAAAATGATTTGACTCTGTATAAGGTTATTGAAAAAATTAATGTCTCATTACTGGAGATACCAGTATGCCTAATGGTTTTCTCTTAATAACCTATACAATAACTTGCAGCCCAAGAAAAAGATTGAATGGACTGAATATTTGTGTCTTCACCAAAATTCATTTAAAAGCCTAATCCCCAGTAGCTGTCATTGGAAATTGGAACTGTGTGGAATTAATCTAACAGATGCAGTCATAAGGGTAGAATGCTGAGCTGGTAGGATTAGTGTCCTTATAAGAAGAGATAAGGAATGTTCGAGCATTCTTTCTCCCCTTGCAAGTACAGACGACAAACCGTATGAGTCTCATGAATGTCAATAAGAAGGCAACAGTCTACACAGCAAGAAATCTGCATCAGAAACTAAGTTTGTCAGCATCTTGTCATAGACACCTATCATTTAGAGCTGAACAGAAGTAAGTTGCTGTTCTTTAAACCACCCAGTCCGTGTATTGTTATGGCAACTTAGGCAAATAACATAAGGGAAGACATTAATGAAATCATGAATGACCACATATGTAAGTCCCTCTGCTTCTTCCCACAAAACCCAGAGGTCACATGGTCAGGCATGATAAGCCACACTATATTCATTCCCAGGCTCCCACATAATGGCAGTACTGTCAACTGCTTAGGGGTTTAGAGCCTGGAATAAACAGATTTGAATTCTTACTGTACCATTTGTTTTCTGTGTAATGTGTAAGAAGTCAGATAATGTCCTCAGGCCTTGGTTTTCTTATTTGCAAGATGTTGTTATTAATAATAGGACTTATAATTGATAGCTAATAGTAATTACAAATAATAATGAATAGTCTGTGTAACAGTTTTTCTGACAATGTTGAATGAGAAATTGTCTTACAACACTATGATTATTATTCAGCTTCCAAATGCTGGCTTTGCTGAGAAGGATCTTCTAGGATCTGATACTCTTGTGAACACTGGAGAGAATAAGTTCACCAGTCACATGATAATCTCTTCCAAGTTTAAGAGTGGTGACATTTCCAGGTGGAAGATTTGCTGGCATTTTCATTGAACTGAAGTATAATATACCTTTTTCTCTGAATATGAAAGACCAGGAACAAAAAGAGACAAAGAGCTACAAGCCACTAGGGCTATTTTCAATGGGCCATAAACTCTGTGAAAACTCAGGTCATATCTGTTTTCTTCACTGCTGTATATTCGTTTATAGGCATTTTGCTCAGTACCTAAATGAGACTTGATCAAGACTTGTTGAGCAAGGGGGAAAAGAAACCAAAAAAGTGATTACTGGCAAAGTATGACGACTCTGGTTTGGGCTATATCATGGGTATTCTTTTTTTTTTAAAATGTTTTTTTCGCATATATATGTATATTTATATTTATATTACATTAGTCCATTAGTGTGTACCCTGGGGCTTTCCCACTTCACTAACATTTGTTAGCCATCCTGATCTTTTGTGTTCTTCACCTCCCCCACCTTCTTCCCCCACCTCCTCTCTCGCTCCATGGTTCAGTCCCATTGGTTGTTTTCATTTTTTCTTATTTGTTTGTTTGTTTGTTTGTTTGTTTTTCCCTATGTCCATCATATAAGTGAGACCATCCTGTACTTCTCTTTTTCTTTTTGACTTATTTCTGCTAACATAAGTCTTTCTAATTCCATCCAGGTTGCTGCGAATGACATGTGTTTGTCCTCCTTGATGGATGCATAGTATTCCATTGTGTATATGTACCACATTTTTTTTTAGCTAATCAACTGTTTTGGGGCATTCGGTTTGTTTCCAATTCTTTGCAACTGTAAACATGACTGCAATGAACATGCACGTACATGTGTCCTTTTGAATTAATGTTTTCATGTCCTCTACGTAAATTCTTAGTAGTGGGATTGCTGGGTCAAATGGTAAGTCCACTTTCAATTGTTTGAGGGTCCTCCACACAGTCTTCCATAGTGGCTGGACCAGTTTGCACTCCCACCAGCAGTGTAAGAGATTTCCTTTTTCTCCACATCTGCGCCAACATTTGTTGTTGTCTATTTTATTTATATGGGCCATTCTTACTGGTGTAAGATGGTATCTCAGTGTGGTTTTAATTTGCATTTCCCTGATTATTAGTGATGTGGAGCATTTTTTCATATGCCTATTAGCCCCATCTGTATCTCCTCTTTGGTGAAGTGTCTTTTTAGTTCTTCTCCCCATTTTTTGAGTGGATTTTTTGCTTTGTTTTTGTTGAGCTGTAGGAGCTCTTTGTGGATCTTTGTTATCAGGCCCTTGTCACTTGTCTGGAGGGCAAAAATTTTCTCCCAGTTGGTCGGGTTTCTTTTTGTTTTGTTTATTATCTCTTTTGCTGAACAGAAACTTTTTAGTTTTATATAATCCCAGCTGTTTACATTTTTCTTCATTTTTTTGCCAGCCATAGTTGTTTTCCCAAATGGATTTCTGAGGTGAAATTCATGAAGGGTTTTGCCCAGGTTTTCTTCTATGTCTTTTATGGTTGCAGGTCTCACTTCCAGGTCCTTTATCCATTTTGAGTTAATTTTTGTACAGGGTGTGAGGATGTTGTCCTGGTCCATTTTTTATAAGTTTTATTCCAGTTTTCCCAACACCATTTACTGAAGAGGCTATCCTTGTTCCAGGGTATGTTTTTTGCCCCTTTGTCAAAGATTAGTTGACCGTATATGTGTGGTTTTATTTCTGGGTATTCAATTCTGATCCATTGGTCTGTTTGTCTGTTTTTGTACCAGTACTATGCTGTTTTAAGTATTATGGCTTTGTAGTACAGTTTGAAATCTGGAATAGTAATACCTCCTTTCTCTCTTCTGTTTGTCAAAAGGGTTTTGGCTATTCACAGTCTTTTGTTGTTCCATATGAATTTCAGTAATTTTTGTTCTATCTCTTTAAAATATATCATTGGGATCTTTATTGGAATTGCATTGAATCTGTAGATGGCCATTGGTAGTATGGCCATTTTGATAATGTTGATTTTTCTGATCCATGAACAGGGAATGTCTTTCCATTTTTTTACATCATCTTCTATTTCTTTTAAGAATATTTTATAGTTTTCTTTGTATAGGTCTTTTATATCTTTTGTTAGGTCAATTCCTGAGTATTTTATTTTCTTTGGTGCAATGGTAAATTGGGTGTTTTTTCTAATTTCTTCTTCTTCTGATTGATTCTTTGCATATATGAATGATGTTGATTTTTGTGTGTTGATTTTTTATCCAACTACCTTACCAAATTGGTTTATTATTTCAATCAGCTTTTCTGTCGATTTTTCTGGATTCTCTACATAGAGAATCATATCATCCACATAAATGATAACTTTATTTCTTCGTTCCCTATTCAGATTCCTTTTATGTCTTTCTCTTGTCTTATTGCCCTAGCTAGGACTTCCAGAACTATGTTGAAAAGGAGTAGAGAGAGGAGCATCCTTCCCTGGTTCCACACCTTAATTGGAGTGGTTTCAGTTTTTCCCCATTGAGGATGATATTTGCTGTGGGTCTGTTGTATATAGTTTTTATTATGTTCAGGTATGTTCCTTTTATACCAATTTTTCCAGGGTTTTCATCATGAAAGGATGCTGAACTTTATCGAATGCTTTTTCTGCATCTATTGATATGATCATATAGTTTTTGTTTTTCTCTTTGTTGATGTGGTGGATTATGTTGATTGATTTTTGAATGTTGAACCATCCCTGTGCCCCTGAGATGAATCCCACTTGGTCATGATGGATGACCCTTTTTATGCAATGTGGGATGCAGCAAAAGCAGTACTAGGAGGAAAGTTCATAGCAATACAGGCCCCAACAAAAAGAATTGAAACAGCCCAAAGAAATACTCTAATCTCCCAACTTGAGGACTTAGAAAAAGAGCAACAAAAAATCCAAAACCCAACAGAAGACAAGAAATAACAAAAATAATAGCAGAGATTAATGAAATAGAAACCAAAAAGACCACCGAGAAGATAAGCAAAACCAAAAGCTGGTTCTTTGAAAAAAAATAAATAAAATTGACAAACCCCTGTCAAATAAACAGGATCATAAATGAAAAGGGAGATATTACAACAGACCCAGCAGAAATCCAAAAGATAATTGGAGACTACTATGAACATCTATATGCAAACATATACAGCAACCTAGAAGAGATGGACAAATTCCTGGAACAATACAGTCATCCAAAATTGAACAAAGAAGAAATAGAAAACTTAAACAGGTCAATCACAAGCAGAGAAATTGCGGCAGTCATCAGAACTCTCCCTAAAAACAAGAGCCCAGGTCCTGATGGCTTTACAAATGAGTTCTACCAAACATTCAAAGAGAAATTAACACCGGTACTATTAAAACTCTTTCAAAAAATTGAGAAAGAAGGAAAGCTACTAAATATCTTCTATAAAGCAAACATTACACTAATTCCAAAACCAAATAAAGATAGTACAAAGAAAGAGAACTACAGACCAATCTCCCTAATGAACACAGATGCAAAAATTCTAACCAAAATCCTGGCAAACCGAATCATGGGTATTCTTCCCAACACTACCAGTAAACAAAAGCAAAGTTAAATGTCATCTTGCCTTAGCATCACAGATTGACATTGATGACAATGAATGATCATTCAGTTAAAGTTCCATTCTGTCCCAATTGTATGTGTGAATAACAAACAGCAAGGACTTTGATAGCAAACCCCCTACAAGTATCAAAATTGACCATGACCTACATAATGCCAATCTTTTTGTGTGTGTTTTCATATGTAATCATTTCCACTGACTAACGCTTAAATAAAAGAGAACAAATATCCAGCACTCAAGTGTTTTCTGAGGATACAGCAGATACATCTAATCCATAATGACACTTTGTTTTTCCTTGGCTCAGCTTCCAACTATTTCTCATCATGCTATTCCATAGAGCCACTAACAATCAACAAGAGTAGACCTTCAAGTGGGAACAATTCTGACTTCGCTGCTCTACGTAGGCTTCCTTTTACACCATTGTAATAATCATTTGTTATTTTTTTCTCACTCCCCATGATAAACCTTTAATTTCCATCCAAGGACCCACTTCTCTTCTACTCCTAATTTATTGGCAGTCAGTGACATTGACCACAACCCTGGTAGAACACATGAGCTGTTGGCTCACTCCTTCCCTCTGGCTTTAGTTCAGATTAGTTCAGAGGTCAAGCCAATCAGAGCCAAATTCCTTGAACTTCTGTAAGTTGATTGGGAAGCTAACTCTCTGGACTTGTTAAAACCTTGGGAGCTTAGAGGAGCAGGGAAAATACTGAGGAGCCTGAGAATGAAACCAACCTGACAGCAGGCAGAACAGCGAGACACAAACAAGCTAATTCTTAGTGAAATCATTGAAATCCCTGCATCTAATCATACCTGAAACCAGAAATTCCTGGACTTAATGGTATTAGTAAATATTCTGTTTTATTTATACTGGTCTGAGGTGGATATTCTGTTACTTGCAACCAAGATAAGACTTAAAGCAATAGCTGCTATGGTGCCTGCCTCCTGCTCTACAATGGTATGTACCTCAAGGAAAGACTCTCTAGCCCACCAACTTGCCAGCCTTGCCTTGGTTTAGTTGGAGAAACATACAGAGCTAACATCTTTTCTGGAACAAGGGAAATCACCATGTGTTTGCTTGTTCAAGAATTCTTTACATATTCAGTAAATATTTTTCAGTAGCTTTCAAGCAACCAGCTCTACTCTAGATATTTGAGAGTTATGAATAAATAAAATTGATACAGCTCCTGAATCATGGAACTTACACATTATACAGACAGACAGGGAATTAGTAATAAACAAGACTGGTGTTAATTTATGTATAGCATGAGAAGGAGATGAGCACTATGTGGAAGAAACAAAGCAGGTTAAGATTCATCAAGTTCTCAGTTTTACCACTGTGAATAAGGTGGTCAAGAGATGAGGAAACTTTGAACTCTAACTAGAAGAATGTGGGAAGTGACCCATGCAGAAATTTGAGGCCCTGTGACTAGTGTATTAAAACTGTTTCCCAAGTTCTTGAACTTCTGAATGACTTACTCTGTTTCCAATGACTTACTCTGTTTCTGGTAGTGCAAGGCTGTGTCTATACACAAACTAGTTCAACCTTATTTCTTTTTTGGTTTACTTGTGTAGGGTGGTGAAGGGTGGGGAGCTGCTCAGTTTTTGGCAGAGTGAAATTGAGGAATGATGCTGGTGGGAAGCATGCCGACCTCACAGTTAGCCTGAACACCGCCCTTCTGAGGCAAGGAGTCCATAAATGTCTAGGAAACTGAGTCAACACTAAAGAATTGGCAGGTGAATGAGCTGCAGGCACACCTGGCAGGGATTTTATATTTTTTTAACAGCAACTGGAGATGTCACCTCTGTCGTAGCCAGAGACCAGCTGACTCAGAAGTCCTGGGCCTGGGGAGCAACCACTGGGAGGCAGCCTCCTTGGCCTTGGGCTGCGCCTGAGTGGGGGTTATGTGAATCAGCTGCCCTTCCCCTGTGCTTTTGGGCTTTCTTGTTTCTGACCTGTCCTCCCACCCGCCCTCCTACTTGACTGAGATTTATGTGCCAGCGTCACGCTCACCCTGGTTCCTTTGAGGGAAAACATAAAACAAAGCTGGAGGATTTGGTAGGGAGAGGCCAGTCATCAGTTACTGGGAGCAAAGTCAGAGGCAGCTGCACACAATCCAAGGTGCATCTTGAGACCAGAGCCCAAATCCTTCTTGGCCAAAGCTGACACAGCCTTGCCCCAGAGGTGGTTTTTCAGGGTTTCCCAACAAATCACTGACTGAAGGTTAACTACACACTTCCCCAGGTAAGGCACTCTGTGTGCAAAGTGTGAGTTCAGACTCCACTAGGGTCCAGGATGGACCTCTGGCCTCAGGAACCCCTAGTTAGAGTCATTCCTTTTTCTACTCATGTGATTCTGGGCTAGTTTTTAATTCCTGTCTCTTCTATGATATTGGGTAATGATGACACCAAGTTTAGCTAGTTATTAGAGAAAACTAAATGATCTAGAATTTACACAACCTTTGTGATATTCTTAACATATAAATGGCACCAAAAATGTCAATTGCCAGTATTACAGTTACTATTATTCTCTCTCTCTCTCTTTCTCTCTCTCTCTCTCTCTCTCTCTCTCTCTCTCTCTCACACACACACACACACACACACACATACGTACACACACAATGCCTGGAAGCTATAAGAGCTCTTCAGCTCTGAAATTTCTCTTGAGATTGGTCTCTCTGGAAATATGATGACTAGAATCCTCCATTTTATTACTTTATCTTTATGCAATGATGTCACTAAGGCAATGTTACTGCACAACCAGCACTGACTACCATCAGACAGCTAACCTGTCTGTTTATGGAGGACATAAACCATGAACGTTGGCACCAGCCCAAAAGCAGCAAGAAATCAGGCCATGAAAACAAAGTCTTTCAAAGGCAATTTTCCTCATGTCCCTCAAATTACAACCTGGTCCTCATCAACACTAAGGACACAAAGATTCTTTAACCAAGACCATGGGAGGCATCTTTCTGTTCCATTAAGAGGTAAATCATGCAGGACCATGATTGGTTATATTCTAATACACACACATACATACATAAATATACACAAACATACACACACGTACATACATAGATGTTTACAGATACACACCCACCAAGAAATGGCCTTGCCTTCAAGAAGTTCATAACCTATAAGAGAGGGAAATAAAACAAAGAAATGAAATGGCTGGTTTTAGTACCACAGCAATACAAGCTTCTATAATAAATTAGGATTTTTTTTCTCCTCTTCAATTTTCTAAGAGGCTCCATAAAATTGACACTAATTCTTCAAGTGTTTGGTAGAGTTCTACAGAGAAAACACTTGGACCACAATATTTCATTGTGAAGACATTTTAATTACAGGTTAATTTCTTTGATAATTATTGAACTTGTCTATGACCATACCATCCTGAACATGTCTGAACTTATCTGATACTCTTCAAACTTATTTGGATTGTCTAATTCATCATAACTGGCTTTTGGCAATTCATGGCTTTTGCAATATTGATCTAATGAAATTAAACAGTGACACAAGATAACTTAGATGGGAACAGTTAGGAGTTGAACTCAGAGCTGCCCTTTTTTGGATGCATGACACAATCTACCAGAATGAGTACTTTCATATTGATTATGAAAATGACAGTAGTGGGATGTAAAACACCCCCTCTTGCTACTCAAAATGCACCCTTCATTTTTTATTTGTTTGAATCATTTCCTCCAAGTAATTCGCAACAGGACAGTGTTTGAGTAAGCACACCGAATCAGTAGATATTTAAGGTTAATACTATTATTAGGGGAAAAAATAAGCAATTCTCTAGAAAAACAGAAAAGCTAAGCAGGGTTCTCCAGAGAATTAGAACCAATAGAATGGATAGATAGATAATTGGATAGATAGAAAACTGAATAGATACATATATACATACAGGATTTATTATAGGAATTGGATCATAAGATGCTGAGTAGTCCCAGGATCTATGTGGTCAACCAGGTAAAGTAAAGGAAAGCTGGTATTATAATTCAGTCCAAAATCAGTCTGAAAATGAGGAGCTAATCATCAAAGTCCTGATTTGAGTCTATGATTTTGAGAAACAATAATCCAATGACAGAAAAAATGGGTGTTCCAGCTCAAACAAAAATTTACTTCTGCCTTTTTATACTATTCAGGCCCACAATGCTTTGATTATATCTACCTGCATTAGTGAAGACGATCTTTATTCAATATATCTATTCAAATGCTAATCTCTTCTGAAAAATACCTTCAAAGATAGATGCATAAAAAATGTTTTATCTATTTTCTGGCATCCTTAGCAGGGTCAACTTAACACATAAAATTAGCTTCATGTCAATAAATCTTTGCTAAAATTCCTAAGAACTGAATTCATATAGTCTTTTGGTTAGAATCCAGGGATGGCTTGATCAAAGCATATCAGGAATCTCTAAGCCATGTTTAATTTAGTGTGAAATTGATAAGACCAGAGGAGGGGTGACTTCAGACATGGTGCTCAGACAGTATCATCAAAATTGGTTGCCTCAAATTTATCTGCTCTACTTCCTCTGTGTTGTCTCCATTCTCATAAATACTTTACTTCATGATAACAAGTTAGCCATTTCAGAATCTTGTAGGTTCTAGTCCTGTGGGAGAAATAATGCAGTTTTTCTGACATTTCCGACAGAGATCTCAGTGTGCTACCCATGACCACAACAAAATGAGACTACTTGGCTAAGACTGCATCAGTGCTATTATAATAGATGATGGGAAAATGAAAATGAATCATCCCAGTCAGAGCCACAGTGATCATTTAAGAGCAAGATCAATCCTGCCCATTCAATAAAGGCTTAAGCCAGAAAAATCAAGCACATAATAGGAGTCCTCCCTACAAGTGATAAGCTTAGTTCTGACTTGCAGAGTGACCTTGAGCAAGGCACCTGTACTCCTTAAAGATCTCCAGAGTCCTATCCAATTCAGAATGCTTTCCTTTCTGAATGCCTTTGACAATTGTTTCAGAATTGTCTACTCTAAGTTTGCTTTTCAGCTAGAAACTAAATGTTCCACCAAAAACTGCAAATGAAGAAAAATGAGATGAGAGTCAGGAGAACTTTACTGCTTTATGTCTTTTCTGGCAGTTAGAAAACAAACCAGCAAATCATTTAGTATAATCTACTTGGTTTACAAATTTCATGGTAGCATAAACCACTCATTTGAGTAGGTTCTGATTAATACCCCTTAATACCAAAAGGGTCTTGTGCCAAAGAGTGCAACCTGAAGAAGTCCTTCAGCATCTGACAAAGATGGACAGAACAGGAAGAAAGAAAGGAGACTAAAATGCCTAATGGGAAAGACAGACTTGTCTTTTCCCCATGGGGAAAATCATTTTCTGGTGGTCAAATCGGGTGGAGTGTGGAACTGTTATCAATGTTATGATAAAATTATATTCTTTGCTACAAGCATGAAGCCTGTAATTGTTGATTTCATCCTCTGATGTGGCCAATTACAGATACATATATTGGTAGTAACTCAGTTGGGTTCTTGGCAATACCTACCAAAGAGTTGGCTAGAAACACTGGAGTATCTATTAGGAAAGTAGGAGAGGCATGAAGTGGTATGGCATGTGATACATCGAGGTTGTAATTGTGTTACCAAGCAGAGTCTATATTTCTCTTTGTAAAGTTCTTGTGTCTAGATCTCAAAGGGAATCTTTATCTGGAGAATGGCAGGGTTTTATTTGGTAAGGCCCATAATTACTTCCAATGGAAATATATTACTCAATAATTAGAGGTGGTAGCATGTAAGCCAGAACCTCCAGGCTGAAGATAGAATTCATTGAAAGATAGGTAAGTATTTCAAATGTTATCCAAAAAGATGGCTGATTGACACAAGAGGTTAAGCCATGTAGAAGATGCAATGACAAGACTTAACACTAAGAAAAAACAAGTAAGAAATACTATCTAAAGAAAATGTTACCAATTTTCAGATACAGGATTTAACATAGATGTATCATAGTGAAACTGCTGAAAACCAAGGTAATAAAACAATCTTCTGAGTAGGTGATAAAACATAAATTACCTACTAAAACACCCCAGCCTTTAGAACTATTGCTAAATTCTTACTCAAAAGGGTTCCTGGAGGAGTGGACTATCTTCAGTGGGCTGAGAACTAAACAATGAAAGATCAATGCCCTATGAAACTTGTTTCAATGGTGATGGCAAAATAAAAATACCAACAAAAATGTGAGAGTATTTATCCACAAACCTGCAACTGAAAAAATAGCCTTGAAACTTAAATTTTAAAGTACGTATGCTAGATAAAAGAAAAGATAATTCAGATGGAAATCTAGTACCGGTAGGGAGTATGAGTGGAGACATTGGTTAATATGTGAACTTATCTAATGATTATATAAAGTGATGGTTAAAAACAGCACATATAGGATGGGACAAAGCAAAAAGAATAACCTAAACAAATATTCTGATTTGAAATAGAAAAAGAACTGCAGCTGAAATAAAATTAATGAATATTAAGTATCAGAAGGTGAGTCATCTGGAGTGGAATTATTCTCATGTTTGTGGATTGTTTAGGAGGATGGGAGATGTGTTGACTGAATTAGACTTTGGTAAGCTAAGCATGCATGTTAAAATTGCTAGGTTAGCTACTGAAAAAAATAAACATGTAACATACATTAATCAAGGAGAAAAATGGAACAGGAAAAGCAAATTCAAAAGAAGACCACAAAAGAAAAGATCAGAAGTAGGGCAAACCCAAAGCATATAACAAGACAGAAGAAATGAATGCAAATATATCAATGTTTGTGATGAATATAAGTGGGTTAATATCTAGAGATGAAAATCAAAACTTCCAAGCAGAGCTGGAATTTTAAAACTTTAGTTATATGTTATTATGTAAAAATAAAACTTAACTGACCTGTAAGAACTGTGCAAATCATCCAATATAACAGCTGTATTAACATATCTCTCTCAATAATCAGATCAAGATAATTCAGAGAAAAAATTGAAAACTAAAAAATACAACTAACCATACTAATTTAAGGGCTTACATGGAACACAGAGTCTGACAATTGGGGGCAGGGGAGATAACACCATTTTTTAGCGTAAAAACTGGAACCAAGTATTTCATAAATTCAGCCTCACAAAGTACAGAAATGGATGTCATCTATGCTACATTTTTTGCAATTTGCACATAAGTGAGGAAATAGAGTGAGATAACAAATGCTAAAAACTGCTTATATTTGGAAAGTAGAAAAAACTTACAACTCATATATCAATCAAAAATCACATGGAAATCAAAAAATACAATTAAAGATATGGAAGACAGTTCAAGTAGTATTCAATACAAACAATATTTAGAATATTTCCTCCAAAAATAGGAGTTTCCAAATTAATTAATCAAATAAGTACCCTACAAAGAGAGAAAATATCAGAATAAAAATAATGAAAATAAAAAGCAATTAATAAAAATAAAGATGAAAATTTTAAAGATGAAAACTACTAATGAAGTAGAGAACAAACATAAGTGTGAAAAATCCAGAATCCAAATCATTCAAAACATTAATAAAATTTGTATCAATACCAATGAATAAAATTTAAAATAATATGCAATAAGCAATATTAAGAATGAAAGGAAATATGACAGATGTAGAGTTTAATAGCTTATAACAGGTCATTATGGAACCTTTACACCAATAAATGATAGCTTTTGAAAAGAATGAACAAATTCATAGAAAAGTGCAACCTACCAAAATTGAATTAAAAAAGAAAAATACAAATAATCATATAGCCATTTTAAAAATTATGTCAAAAGTCTAAAATGTTGTAAAATAAAAACGCTGGCCCCACATGACTTTATAGACATGTTCAAACAAATAGATTGGAACAGATAATTCCAAGTTTATACAAACTCTTCCAAAAATATTTTTATTAGGCCAACTAACATTGATTTCAAACAAGTCAAGAACAGTGTAACAGATCAATTTCACAAAAAAAGCACAAATTTATATATATATATATAAATTTGAATTTTGGCAAGAAATGTAAGATTGATTTGATCAAAAAATAATTAATGCATAAAACCACAATGAGATACCACCTCTCACCAGCAAGAATGGCCCATATCAAAAAAACAGGCAGCAACTAGTGCTGGCGTGGATGTGAAAAGAAAGGAACACTCTTACACTATTGGTGAGAATATAAACTGGTCCAGCCACAGTGGAAGGCTATGTGGAGGACCCTCAAACTAATGAAAATGGAACTACCATTCAACCCAGCAATCATTCTTCTCGGAATCTACCCAAAGGAGACCTCAATGTGGGTACAAAGGGACACTTGCACTCATATGTTTTTGGCAGCACTATTTATAATTGCAAGGACAAGGAAGCAACCCAAATGTCCCAAAACAGATGGATGATTGAAAAGGTGCAGTATAGATATAGATATAGATATAGATATAGATAGATATAGATATATACACACATACACAATGGAATATTACTCATCAATTAAAAATGACAAATTTGATGATTTTATGATTACATGGATGTACCTAGAAGAAATTATTTTAGCAGAAACAAGTCAGAAAGAAACAGACAGAATCAAAATGGTTTCACTAATATGTGGGACATAGGAAAAACAAGCAAAAGGCCGGGAGGAAAAGTCAAAACAAGCTACAAAACAAACTGAAGTTCACAACTTGGCAGGGGAGCAAGGGAAGGAAGGGAAGGAAGGGAACAACCAGGGAGGGGAGAGACCCGGGTATTACAAAGATGTGAAATAATTACCTATATAATAAAGTATTTATGAAAACATAATGCAATCCATCATATTAGCAAGTTAAGGGGGTGGGGGGAGGATAAAATTCCACGATTGTCCTGGTAAGTGCAAAAATTACATGAATCTTGTGTCTATAAATTAAACCAATCAAGTAACCCTATAACAAAACTACTGCAAATAAGATCTGTAGTGACAAAAGTTGAAATTATTCCATCCATAGTTTTAGAAGTCAATACATTATAACTTTTTTCTTCAATATTTCCAATATGACATAATTCAAATCACAATGGAAAAGTCTGATAATTTGACAATTTTAAAACTGAAAACCTTTTCATGACAAACTAGAAGATTTCTGCAGCAAATAACAACAAAGGGTTAGTATCAAGATAAGGGATTCCTATAAATCAGTGATTAAAAAGTAGGAAAAAAAACATAGCGATGCAGTAATATTGGAAAGAAACATACAAGCCACATATATTTTGAAAATGACTGTCTCCAAAAGTAATTAGATTAAGGTGAATTAAAGCCACTTTGAGATATAACTTTGTATGGGAAATAATTTAAAATATGAAAGCAGGGCTAAATGTAGGTAAGGATATGGAGATAGGAGAATTTTCACTTAGTGAAATATGGATTTGTATATACACTTTAAAAGATATTTTGGTATTTGATACTCTGCCATTTTTAAATGGATTGTTTGCTTTTTGATCTTTGAATATATGAATTATATGTATTTTTATCACATACATGACTTACAAATATTTTCTTCCTTCCCGTAGGTTGCCCTTTTATTCTGTTGAATAAAAAGAATAATTTGCAGAGGGATTTTATGTTATTTTATTTTTTGACAGTTTATTTCATTATGTGTATTGTTCACCCCATGCCAGCCATCTTTCAATAATTGGGGATAACAAGAAACACAAAGATGATTTTTTTTTATAAATAATTTATTTATACATAAATTTCACATCTTTGTAATCCCCAGGATTCGCTCACTGCCTTCTCTCCCTGATCATTCCCACCCTCTCCTGAATGGGAAAAAATTTTGCCCTCCATACAAGTGATAAGGGTCTGATAACAAAGATACACAAAGAACTCACACAACTTAACAAAAACAAAGCAAAAAACCCAGTTAAAAAATGGGGAGAACTACAAAGACACTTCTCCAAAGAGGAAGTACAAATGGCCAACAGGCACATGAAAAATTGCTCAACATCATTAGCAATCAGGGAAATGCAACTCAAAACCACAATGAGATACCACCTTACACCAAAAGAATGGCCCACATCCAAAAAATGGGCAACAACAAGTGCTGGCATGGCTGTGTAACACTGTTGGTGGTAAACTTGTCCAGCCACTATGGAAGGTTGTGTGGAGGACCCTCAAACTAATGGAAATGGGACTACTATTTAACCCAGCAATTGCTGTTCTTGGAATCTACCTAAAAGAGACCTTGATGCTTGTACAAATGGACACCTGTTCCCGGATGTTTACTGCAGGACTATTTATAATTGTAAGGACATAGAAACAACCCAAATGTCCCCAAACAGATGGCTGGATGAAAAAGATGTGGTACATATACACAACAGAATATTACTCAATTAAAAATGCCAAATTTGATGCTTTCATGATAACATGAATGTACCTAGAAGAGATCATATTAGCAGAAACAAGTCAGAAAGAAAAAGACAGAAACCAAATGGCTTCACTAATATATGGGACATAGGAAAAAACAAAAAGCCATGAGGAAAAGTCAAAACAGGCTAACACCCGAACTGAAGTATACATAAGAATACAAGCTACCTGTAAAAACAAGACTTATTCAGGACTTACCAAAATAAAACTTTAAAATTATGCCAGAGTACAAAATAAGGACAAATAATTTGCAAGATAGACTATTAATACTGTTTGACTGGAAGACATATCAACTATTTTTTTCCAAAAAGAGCCTATAAAATAAATACCATCTCATTATTTTGAGATATGACAAAATTGTTGCCAAACAAGAACTATCAGTAGAAATGTCAATAGAAAAATAGTTATAAGAAGATAATCGAATAATATACAAAAAAAATAGTGAACAAAGAAAAACTTTACGTTTAGAAATTTCTCAGCAGCTAAACTACCATTCAAGACTAAAAGCAAAGGTTAACATGCACACAATTCCACACTAAGTGTGCAGGAATTTATCATATAAAGTCCTGTGTTGAAAGAGCTATCAAAGAGTGAATTTCAGACAGAAGGAAACCTCATAGAAGAGAGGGGTAGAAGGAAGAATGGTGAGCAAATTGGGGAAAACTAAAGCAAGAGCTGCATGTATAAATAATAATTACTAATTTGGTAGGATAAAAATGGTGAGACAAAAAAATGAGATTACAATAATATATAATTAGAGAGGGGGTAAGGAGAGTTAAACATTACATACACTTCCATTTTTAACTTGAGCAACCTAGTTAAAAATATTGTGTTAACTCTTTTAAAATTAAAAAAGAAATATACAACTTACCCCTCAATGAAGTAATAAAAGAAAAATTGTAAAGAAAAGATATCAAACAATTCAACAAAGGAGGAAAAAGCATAAAGAATAAAGGAAAAATGTCGCTACATACATAACTTTTATTTCTATTTGGCTTGTGGAGAAGATGATGGACAATTTCTCCTGTTTTGACACAAGAAAATATGGGACAAAAGGAAAAAAGCCTATTATTCTAAAGAACTAGTGGAGAGCGATTAAAAATGTAGAGTAGCCAAGTTTCAGAGAGAAAAGAAGCGAGACTCAGCTTCAGTTTGGGCACAGAAGGACAGAGGGTTGGCTTCTGTCATCAACAAAGGTAATTTGTGCAGCTATGAAGAAACCCTAAATGAATGTGTGGACTGACAGAATTGAATCCAAATGCGAAAACAAATGATTCAACCCAACAATTCTCACTCCTCATCCACACCCTCATATTTTTCCAAGAAAGCATAAATAACAGGAGGGGAAGAAAATAGGATTCAAGGGTTCTACTGAACCCTTGAAAGATAAAACAAACACTTTTGAAGCTACAACCTGGCTTCCTCTCAGGTCAAAAATTAACAAAATCAAAACGAAAATGGTTGAGGTAATGAAAATGACACATTGCCTCTATGTTTTTCTGCCCCAAATTCAGATTGAGTCACGAGAAAAACAGCAAACAAATCCCAAATGGGGTATGGTACAAAATCCTGGATCATTATGTCTCTTAATTGTCAGCATCATAAAATCAAGGAAAGTCTGAGAAGCTGCCAGTGAAGGAGACTAAGGAGACAAGATGATGAAATGTGTTGTGGTATCTTGGATGGGATCCTGAACTGGAAAAGATCATTGGTGGAAAAACTGGTGATATCTGAATAAAGCTGGAGTTAAATTAATAGTAACATACCAAGGTTGGTTTCTTAGTTGTTACACACATGTATAATGCTCATGTAAGATATTAATAGATGGGGAAATTGGTAAGCGTGTATAGATCTTTTTATAAGGGATGTAGAGATCTATATATAGATCTTTTTACTCTTCTAACTTCCATAAATCTAAAACTGTTCAAAAATAAAAAGACCTTTTTTGAAGAGAAACAAATTACCAAGTATAAAATATTTATGAATAAATTTCACAAGCAAATAGTATACTAAAAATGAGACATTATAGTGCACAAAAAATTAGAAGATTTAATTAAATGGAGAGGTATACCATGTTTGTAGATTAAAAGCCTCAACATTTTTAAGATGTCGTTTCTCTCCTAAATTACTACTTTAGATCAACTGATTCAATGTGATCCCATTCTGAATCCCAGTATGCTTTCTGCAAGAAATGGCGACTTGATTCTCAAATTTAGAAGACATGATCAAACAACTTTCATAAAAAGGAACAAAATTGGAGGACTAAGATCATCTGATCTCAAATAAGTGTAAATATTCGCAAATGAGTGATAATTTTAGAAGTACATAGAAACACATAAGTACATAGTCAAATGATTTAGAATGTGAAAGTAAGTAGGAAAGGATATTTTTTGTTCAAAAATAACTGAAAAACCTGATCTCTTCATTTCAAAAACTGAACAGTAACCTCTATATCATAACAAAAACAAAAATGACTTTTAAATGATTCATAGACCCAACGTAGGTGCTAGAAACTGTAAAACAATCTAGAAAAAAAATTTTGTAAGTTTGAGGTAGGAAGATTTTCTTAATTGGATAAGTATAAATCATGAAAAAACTAATAAAATGTAGTTCATAAAGATTTTAAAAGTTTGCACTTTAAAAGTTATAAGAAAATTAAAAAATGAGGCTACATCATAGGAAAAATATTTACAATACATATACATATTAATTATCTGTATACTAGACATATAGATTACATAAAAGTCAATGAAAATACAATTTACAAGCTAATAAAAACTGGTAAAAGTTTAGTTCAGCAAGTAACTGATGCCAATATCTCCTGAGAACACCACAGCACTTTTATCTGGACTAGCAATATCATCGCAAAGTCAATCGAAAATCTTAGACTACACAGGACTCAGCTCCAACAATGGCACCATGTGGTACCAAAAAATAACTGCAGATAAAACTGCATGAGACAAAAACTAGCATCTATAGAAATCTCATCCGTGGTTGACTCTGGGTTAATCTACTTCATGCTTCCAACGTAATTCTACATGTCAGGAAACGTAGCTGAAAATCACATGATGAATAACAGTGATGTGACATTAGTAAGTGAAATTGCTGTTAATCAGTAAGGTCGCCATCAAGTAAATGACAAAGGAACAATATAAAGCACAGGATTAAATTAATAGGAGTGTTTGAAGGTACATCTGCATCCATATCTTGGTTATGTATCTTTATAGCTGTGTTTCCTCGGGCAAATTACTTGGTCTCTCCACGTCTTAATGCCTCATCTGTAAAAGAAAGATAACAGGGCAAACCACTGGGATTGCTGTGAGGATTAAAATAAATAATCCCTATGTAAAACTCAATATATCAAGCACTTGAATAGCTGATAGCATTTGCATTTGCGTCAGTCATATTCATCACTGTCATCATCATCTCATCTTCAGCCAAAAGTGTTGGATGTAATAAAAGGGGAATCCCAAGCGATCTTGTTTGAGATTATTGTCAGAACTTCTCAAGCAATAAAACCCTGGGCAAAGCCTTTCCAAGCAGGACTGGATAAACCTTTCAAGGAAGAGGAAATGAAGAGAAATTCATTGGTTTAAAAATACTAGTTTTTAAGATGCAGTCCAATCCTTTTCATGAGTGCTTGTCTTTGACACTCCTGACTCCACTTCCTCAACAATGAAGAGACCAAGTACCAGCAGAGCACAGAGTGCCAGTTCCAGAATGACTCAAAGAACCAAGGGAATCAGAGAAAAGAAGTTAGCTGCAGCCTTGAAAAAATTGTAAAGCAGCAGTTTTGGCCTGTTCAGTCACATCCCGTCCCTTGTATTTTAAAAAATAAAGCACTCTTAGGGGACTAAGGGGACTGTGATTTACCCTCAAGTCAATCCAGGATTATTCATTTTAACCAAGATAGTCACTCCCAATTGTACATTTTTTCAATATAAAAGGACACAGAATTAAACTCAGTATCTTCAAGGTATGTGACTTATCATCCCATTTCATGTTGTTGTAAGACAAGTATCAAATTCAAGAAAATGAACTCAGACACACTCAAAAACCTCTGATGAACAATGTCATTCTCCAGAGGAATCTGGCAGTACTCTTCAACTGTCAGCAGTGGTTTCCATTTTGTATTTGGAGACCTACTTACCCACCCCACCCCAACTCAAGTCAAGGGACTGTTTCCTGGGACATGGCCAGCCATATCTTGTTCCTTGGGCCAGAGTTACTGGCTCAGCAAAAAATCCAGTCAAATCAATGAGATCCAGTAAGATCTTGGTAGACACTGTTGGGACAGGGACCAAAGGTCTTTTCTCCACCCCACTGGAACCACAAGAAAGCCATGCTTTGGCAACCAGTTTGCCATGAGGAGAGTCAATCTCTTTTAACCACTGATCTTAATCAAAGACAAAGAACAAAATGAAGAGAGGAGAGAAACTGGACCCTGGTTGCATCTTTAGAATATATAAATCTACCTGTGCCTCAAACCACATGTTCTCACGAAGCATATTTACATGATTAAAGTTACTTCTTACTGACACATAAACCTTGACTGGGTTTAACGCCATCCAGTAGAATTTCTGATCTCAAGGTCAGTCATTATTTCTTATCCCCATCTAAACTCTAAGCATTCTTCAAGAATGAGATCCCTTTCTCAGCAAGTCTCTCCCAGCCTCACCCATGGAGACAACTGCTCCCTTGACTGGACTGTCAAGCACTGGCTAATGAAGCAATTTCCAAGAAGGTAAGACAGAAAATATACCTTGTTCAGGTTTCCCCCCACTATCTAAAAACAGTTTGCAAACTGAACTGGCATAAAGTGAAGAAGCAATTATCATCCATTTGAGTGAAAAAAATGTTTGAGCATTTCCAGACCCCAATAATCACTTACCAAATCATACTAGATAACACATAAAACCTAAAATAGCACTAACATATAGTAGAAGCAGGAATGATATGACACATACACAGTCTGAATAAAGTAGTTTTCAGGGAAGGCACTTAGTAGTACCACTCGTCCTGCCTGGGATAAATTCTGCCTCTACAATATCTGCTACAAAACAAAGCTAAATGCTTTTTTTTTTTTTTTTGCTTTTCACATTTCATCCTCAAGCAAAAGTCCTCTTCAGACTTTCAGAGTTGGTTCATGAAAACATATACTAATTTAAGTCTTTTGCAAAAGAAAAATGGGATAGCTGAAACTTTTGAAAAACAGGGGAAACCTTTGTAGTATAGCTTGAAGTCTGGAATAGTTAGACCTCCATTCTCTCTTTTCTTGGAGAGAAGGTTTTTTGATATTCGAGGTCTTTTGTTATTCCATATGAATTTTTGTAATTTTTGTTCTATCTCTTTAGAGAATGTCATTGGAATTTTTAAGGGGATTGCATTGAATCTGTAGATTGTTTTTGGTAGGATGGCCATTTTGATGATGTTAATTCTTCCCATCCATGAACAAGGAAGGAATGTCTTTCCATCTCCTTGTGTCTTCTTCTATCTCTTTTAGTAGCATTTTAAAGTTTTCTTGGTATAGCTCTTTTACGTGTTTTGTTAGTTTTATTCCCAGGTATTTAATTGTTTTTGGTGCAATGGTAAATGGGATGACTTTTTTTAATTTGTTCTTCTGCTTGGCCTTTTGCATATAGGGAGGCTACTGATTTCTGTGTGTTGATTTTGTAGCCAACAACCTTACTGAACTGGTTTATTATTTCAAGAAGTTTTTCTGTGGATTTTTTGGGGTTCTCTACATATAGAATCATATCATCCACATATAATGATAGTATCAGTTCCTCTTTTCCTATTTGTATCCCTTTTATATCTTTCTCTTGCCTTATTGCCTTGGCTAGAACTTCCAATACAATATTAAAAAGTAATGGAGAGAGTGGGCATCCTTGCCTAGTTCCAGATCTTAACTGGAATGATTTTAGTTTTTCCCCATTTAAGATGATGTTTGCTGTAGGTTTGTCATAGATGGCTTTTATTATGTTGAGGTAAGTTCCTTTGATCCCCAGTTTTTCAAGGGCTTTTATCATAAATGGGTGCTGGGCTTTGTCAAATGCTTTCTCTGCATCTATTAATATGATCATATGGTTTTTCTTTTTCTTCTTATTGATATAGTGGATTATGTTAATTGATTTCCGGATGTTGAACCATCCTTGTGCCCCTGGGATAAATCCCACTTGGTCATGGTGAATAATGCTTTTTATGCATCGTTGGATTTGATTTGCTAATATTTTGTTTAAAATTTTTGCTTCTGTATTCATTAGGGAAATTGGTCTATAGCTTTCTTTCTTGGTGCTGTCCTTGTTTGGTTTTGGTATGAGTATGATGTTTGCTTTGTAGAATGTGTTTAGGAGCTTCCCTTCTTTCTCAATTTTTTGGAAGTTTTTAATAGTATAGGTGTTATTTCCTCTTTGAATGTCATGTAGAATTCATTTGTAAAGCCATCTGGTCCTGGGCTCTATTCCTGTGCCATAATACTTAAAACAGCATGGTACTGGTACAACAACTGACAATCAGACCAATGGAACAGAATTGAGAGTCCAGAAATAAAGCCACACACATATAGCCAATTAATCTTTGACAAAGGAGGGAAAAACTTACATTGGAACAAAGATAGCCTCTTCAACAAATGGTGCTGGGAAAACTGGACTAAGACATGCAAAAAAATGGACCAAGACATCTCTCTCACACCATGTACAAAAATTAATTCAAAATGGATAAAAGACTTAGATATCAGACATGAAATCATAACATACATAGAGGAAAACTTGGGCAAAACCCTCCATGAAGTACAATTCAGAAATCCCTTTCTGGAATCATCTGCAGAAGGCAAAAAATTGAAGGAAAACATAAACAGATGGGACTTCATCAAACTAAAAAGCTTCTGTACAGCAAAAGAAAAAACTAAAAGAAGTCCAACCAAATGGGAAAAAATTTTCACCCTCCACAAGAGTGATAAGGGATTAATAAAGAGATCTACAAGGAACTCACACAACTAAACAAAAGCAAAACAAGATGCCCAATCAAAAAGTGGGGAGAAGAACTAAAAAGATACTTCTCCAAAGAGGAAATACAAATGGCCAACAGGCACATGAAAATTGCTCAATGTCACTAGCAATCAGAGAAATGCAAATCAAAACCACAGTGAGATACCACCTTACACCAGTAAGAATGGCCCACATCAAAAAACAGGCAACAACAAGTGCTGGCATGGATGTGGAGAGAAAGGAACACTCTTACACTGCTGGTGGGAATGTAAACTTGTCCAGCCACTATGGAAAGCAATATGGAGGACCTTCAAACTAATGAAAATGGAATTACCATTTGACCCAGCAGTCGCACTTCTGGGAATCTACCCAAAGGAGACCTCAATGTGGGTACAAAAGGACGCCTGTGCTCAGATGTTTATTGCAGCACTATTTATAATTGCAAGGTCATGGAAACAACCCAAATACCCCAGAACAGATGAGTGGATAAAATAGATGTGGTATATATACACAATGGAGTATTACTCATCAATTAAAAATAACAAATTTGATGAATTTATGGAAACCTGGATATACCTAGAAGAAATCATTCTAGCAGAAATGAGCCAGATAGAAAGGGTCAGAAACCAAATGGTTTCACTAATATATGGTCAACCAAATGAAACTGCACAAGGGGAGAGTGGGGACCAGCTGGAGCGGGCGGGGAGGGGAGGTGGTGGGTGACCCCCAGGGACTGAAATGATGTGAAATATATATAAATAAATTATTTAAGTTTAAAAAAATAAATAAATAAGAGAAGTATAGTGATCAAGCTACTATAAAACCTATTGCCTCTGTTAATAAACTTGAAATGAGAAAAAGGAAAACAAACAAACAAAACAGGGGAAACCTTAACTCAATATCTCTAACTAAACTGGAAACATGTCTAGTGTGCACAAAGCCCCTCACAGAGCCTTGCTAGATACTTTATATATAGGTTTTATGAGAAGTATTTAAATAATGTGTGAAGGAGATAAAAAGAGGTCTTTAAAACCCAGAACATTAAAAGAAACATATTACTTAGTAAAAGGAACATTTTCTTATTATGGGAAAGATCAGATCAACAAGTTTCTATTATAGATTTCAAGACTTTCACAGT
This sequence comes from Uropsilus gracilis, assembly GCA_004024945.1. Classification (NCBI taxonomy): domain Eukaryota; kingdom Metazoa; phylum Chordata; class Mammalia; order Eulipotyphla; family Talpidae; genus Uropsilus; species Uropsilus gracilis. The sequence continues at coordinate 67,970 of PVHY01002387.1, read as the reverse complement.
TTTGAACAAGCGCCATCCTACAATGTCAACTGAATAAACAGGTAATATCTTTAGAGTGCTTTTATTATGCAAGTCCTTTGCATAATACTTAATTTCACCTTCACTGCAAGCTCATGACTTACCCTCATTATTAGCCCCATCTTATAAATGAGAAAAATAGAGACTCCGAGATATGAAGGGACTTGTGTGAGGTCAAAAGGTTATTCAGAACAGAACCAGGATCTGAACCCTGGTGGTCTGGTTCCAAGGTGCTTGCAATCACTGGCCTGCACCAGCTTGAAAAACCATAACCTCTCCACTAATGTGTGCTATGATTGCTTCGCTAGAAGTCATGGTCCATGTACACCACCATAGGCTTTTCATGTGCTTAGTTTATAATTGCTAAGATTGACACAATGGTCATTTTTATCAGATGAAATTATCTTTTAAAGCACTTCAAAGTTATAGAGACACAGACTTTTTGAAATTATATTAAAAGGCTGTATAAATACATGCAATGATGATTCTCAAGCAAGTGGTTATTTTATAAAACTAAATAGAATAGTCCAGATAAAACCGAACTTAATACTTTCCATAAAGCCGTGATCTGAAAAAGTGAGATTGTATGGGAACTAAAGAACCCTTTCATGGAGGGATGGATAGAAATCATTACTGGATAAGAGACAGCCATCAAGGAGGCCAGTTTTGTAAGCTGATGCACCCCTACTGGTGTGGCCCACTTAGGCACACTCCCCTTTTTGTGGTTAGAGCCCTTAAGGCTGGAGGCTCTGAGTCTGAGTTTAGATTCAGATTTCCACATCTCCAAGCACAGCCCAGGGGAGCTGAACACATAAACACTTGGTTCCAGAGACTCAAACTACAATTGCTCAGCAGAGCATGTTTTGTTTTATTTTGCTTTCACCATTCTTTTAAAAACTTTAAAAAAAAAAAAAAAACTACTTCATAGTGCTGCCAACATGCCAGTGTGAATTTGTATATATGACCTAGAATGAGGAGTGTGTTGTACTTGAGGGCATATAAAGGGTAGGGGAGGAAGAAGTGAGGGAATCATTGACGTGAGGATGAGCCTAGCATTCAATGTACAGTGCATTTCATAAGGACTGTTCCCTAGAGGCAGTCAGATACTCAGCTAGTAGGTCAGTATTCAACCAAAAAAATAACTCATCTGTTCAATAGTGAGGATAAACCAGGTTATTTTTGGTTTTGCCTTATCTGCCTCCTTAAGGATCTAACTTCTGTGTCCCTTGTATGAAAAACATGTCCACTGATCAGCAAAGATGGGGTGACTCCAGTGACAGCCCACTAATTTCTTGTTACCAGTGTGCTCAGTACCTCAGCTTTTAATCATTCATCTTTTGTGCTTTCAGAGTTAACCATGTGGGGGACAGTCTAGTGAGGGAGTGCATATCCTTGGATTTCCCATAACTGGAGGTGGCTAATGCAATTGGCCTATGGATTGAAGAAGTGAATTGAAGAGGTAGAGCTCTTGGGCAGATGAAACACTCTACCATCAACCCAGGGGACCTACAGAGCCATACTCATGAGCAGAAGTTCTTACTTAGTATCTACTATAAAAATTCTGGGTCATCCTCTAAGTTCCACAAATAACTCCCTATAGTGACCCTAAAGCCTTTCTTATACATTGTTCTCCCTGATATCATCTTCAAAGGCTCATGGAATGCTCATAAAAATCATCCCACGGAAATGTACAAAACTATGCAAACCGCACCTATTCGGAGAAGACAATCACGTCTATATTAAAGGGCTGTGGGTAATTTTCATTGCCATTGATAGCAACTTTCCTATTTTTCCCCTAAACCTTTATTTCATATTTATATAATTTTAAAAATTAGCTTTTTTCTTTTTTTAATTAAATAATTTATTTATATATAAATTTCACATCTTTGTGATCTCTGGTGTTCACCCCCCCCCACCCTCACTGACTGTTCCCATCCTGTCCCAACCCCCCCCTAGTTGTGTACTTGAATTTTGTTGTTAACTTGTTGTGACTTTTCTTCATGACTTTTTGTTTATCTTTCCCATGTCCCATATAATAGTGAAACCATTTGGTTTCTGTCTTTTTCTTTTTGACTTGTTTCTGCTAATGTTATTTCTTCTAAGTACATCCATGTTATCATAAAATCATCCAATTTGTCATTTTTAATTGATGGGTGATATTACATTGTGTATATATCCCACATCTTTTCTATGGGAGCTATACCTGTGGCAATACAAATTGCCCCATTTAATAATAAAAGGTAAATTCTGTGACTATTTCCATTTTATAGCTGAGGAAAATGTTACAAAACTTCATCTATGACAATGAAGACACTGACTATTCGATAACTACTCTAAATAAAATATATATTCAATATAAATTTCCCCATTTAATAATAAAAGGTAAATTCTGTGACTATTTCCATTTTACAGCTGAGGAAAATGTTACAAAACTTCCTAATGTAACACAAGTGAGTGAGAGGAATAGGATTAGCACAAATCCTTATGACTAAATTCTACATTCTTGGGCACTTGCAAAAACTCCCTTCTTATCAATGTTCCAAATATACCCTTTAAGTCTGAATGTCAAATATAATGGGTATGTCAAGTCAAATTGATCCTCCCATCATAAAAATAATGGAAGTAAGAGATAAATTCAGTATGGGATGAGTTAAAGCAATATTCATAGAAACATACTGTAAAGACACAGAGTAACAAATTTGGCCACAAGACCTGATTTCATCTTCACACTGTGATCAGGAAGAGAAGTGAGGTCAAGGTCTTCAAGTGCTGATGTCTCTGGAACTCCTGAACAGTTTTCTCTGAGAACTTCTCCTGGCTCTGGCCAGAGTGCCATTCATAGAAAGACAACCTATTTGTTTCTAATCCATTTACATTTAACTTCTTAAAATGCCTCTGGTCTGCTATTTGAGTCCCCAAAGGCAACATAGATCTCTTTGACAAGACTTAAAATTCTCTTGTTATTGGACAAAGTACTATTTTGCCTCAGATGATCCAATCAAAACCTCCAAAGAAAAGAAAGTAGCACTGCTTAAGTCTCTCTTAAAACCCATGAACCCTCTTCACTCTGGCAACTGGAACAACACCAAAACTGTCTAACCACAATGGAGATCTTCTGGACCCTTCATGTTGAGCATGAAACAAAAGAAGAGATAGGATGTTGTAAAAATGTGTGAGAGGGTGATTTAAAGGTAGAAGACACTAGATATCTGGCCTCCACTGGCCCATTTCTCTTTCTAGGTCTCAGAATTATTTCTTTTAAATACAAAGTGTTGGTATTCTCAGTTTACAGGATTTCCAACAATCAAAAGAGATCGAATATGGAAAAGAATAAAAGATAATTTCCATTGTTCTCACCACTACTGATTCTATAATAGGAAAGGAAAAATAATCAAATTGGCATGGTCAACAACTTAACAAATCAAAAAAAAAATGAGTTTTCCCAATTCATAGCAAAGTTTAGCCAAAAATATTTGTTCAAAGATTTCAGTTTACAGATGTCAGCAAAACTCAACCTAATAGTTCCAACACTATGGCAATGGGTTGACACGAGTATGCATTTGTGTTCAAATGTCTAAAATAGTCATAGTATAAATTGTGCACAAATTATCCACATAAATCTGACTCCTGCCCCTCAAGCCCAGTAATAAATATCTGTGTTAGGCATGGTTTACACAAAACCTTTCCTTGAATTTGATCATGATGTAATTTTTATTACAGGCTCAAATGGGGAAGGTTAATGATAGAGCAAATGTGAAGGGAAAGAAGCTAATTTGGGTGAAACATTAACTTGTTCAACTTTCAGACCTCAGAAGAAAATATGACAGTTAATTTCATGTCTTTGTATGGGGTAATACAGAGAACTGCAATGTTTTCAAAATGAACTCGCAAATGAAGAATTAAATCTTCCAATACTCAGAAACAATTTGTTCATTTTATTTAAAAATGTATAGCAACATATTATTCATTGACTCATGTGACATATTTTCCTGTTGGGAGAACCAAATTGTGAGAATTATATTTGTTTCCCAATGTATTCTATGGGACAATGCCAGAATGCAAACTCACGGGCAGGAAACTTCATATCCATAGTAGATTTTCCACATGTCACTTGCTAGTTGAAAGTAGCTCCCCAAAGAGGCACCTTCTGTTCCTGGGGATCACCAAGAGCAAGAGTAATATCTTGGGGGTTTTTATTAGGGAGATTTTTTCCACATCAAATGCTCTGAAGTTTTGTCCCTTTCTGCTGACCTGGAACTGAGACCAGCTGGTGAGGACAGAGCAGTGAAAGATACTTTATGCTAAAGATTTGGAATGTGCATCAGCAATGGTAAGCCAGGAATCCCTTCTACCAGTAGCCTAAGAAAGCTGAGAAAAAAATATCTCCTTTCCATCCATTGCTCTAAACAGTCAGTGAACTCTTTCTTGAAAAGTTCAATAATTTGTATTTCAGAATTTATGGGCTGAGAAGCAAATGGAAGATAAAATGTAAAACTTTAGAATATAAAAATTATTTTTAATTTGCAGGTCAGACAAAATTTGAAGGCCAGATTTGGCTCGTCACTCATGTTCACCAACCCCAAAGTGAGTTATCAGGCCAACTGTGAGACCTAGACTTCTGAGGAAATTTGATTTGATAAGATAAGGTGAAAGGATGTCTTCTTATTTTTCTTTCCTCCCCTCTGCTACCTCGGTTTTTTTCTCCATTCAAGTTAGCGTCACCCTCAGGACAAGGTAAGTCAACAGTGAGAAAACAAGAGTCTCTTCCTGGCTTTTCAGATATTACCTGTGTCTTTAGTTCTTGCTAGTGTTGGGAGATGAAGAAGAAAGGAAGAGACTCCTGTATAAAAACAATGTAGAGCAAATTTGATAGATCTGTACTTACAAAGCAGTCTCCCTGAGGCAGGAGGTGGATGATCTGCTGTGGTTTTCGGTAAATTATCTGGAGGGGACTCAGCACCAGTTCTCCCATCCTATCCCAGGCTCAGCATCAGCAAAGGCAAGAGAAACTTCAGATTCCCCTGGCTAATGTAGGATCTGATAATAGAGAAATCTGGGCCCAGGTGATGAGTAGAGGCCCAAAAAACAACAGAGCCTGAGAGAAAAGATGTCTTCCTGATCAAGACAAGCAAAACCTAAGACCACTTCATAGGATACCTTTGATCCCAGAGGGACACAAAGTCAGCAGAAGGGTTCCCCTCCTTGGAGAGCAGGGAGGACACAGGGCAAGTGACTAAAATGAGATCGCTGAATGCAAAGGAACCTTGAAATGACAACAGAGGTGGCTTCAGAGCAAGCTCTATGGGTCCAGAGCAATGACCAGATGAAAAAAGCAGACTTGGTCACCTGCCACCAGAAAGGTAATGACTGAAGACCAGAGCACTGAACAAGTAGTGGATGTCAGCATGAGACATGACCAAGGAGGGACCCAATAGGACTACCCAGGCCTTGACTTCCTACCATTTCCTTGAATTTGGCACAGATCCAAAGAGAGAAACTGATGCTAAGTTCCTGCCACTAGAAGGAATGGTTGGAGAGCAGTTGATGGTGTTTGCAAGCTACATCGTACAGAGTTGAGTTTGAGACGTGAGTTTTCCAACAACTAAAATGGATAATTTAAAAAAAAAAAAAAGAAAAGGGAAGGAAAAAAGCCATGATCTTATATGAGATCCAGCACTGCCAATAACCGTGTTTCTTTGATAAACTATGACCCATTGAACCCTGGTTTTCTGATGTGTTATAGAAGAAATTGTGCAGATAATGAATGGCAAATAAGTTTCTTCTTTGTGAGCCACATTCAATAAATCAGTAGCTGTTAACTAGAACATTGAATTGAAGAAGGTTCTGAGTTGCATCTGGATTCTTTGAGAAAGGATGCCATCATAGATTACTGATGTTTCCCATGGGTTTGGAGTAAAGTGGAAAGGACAATGGTAAACGCAATATGTTTTCCTTCTCCTGGGCAGCTACATGATCCTTGTGGTCCCTTTTAATTTGGAAAGTCAGCAGTTTTTCAAAATGCCTGACACCCAGGACTTGTTCCAGAAGCTTTTTTGAGAATAATTTTACCAAGATTGCAGTCTCAGTGTTGACAAAAATTGAGGTCAGACAGACAGGTGGATATACTAGCCCTGACATGGGGAGTGAGGGCGAGCTGGCCCCACACTTGCCTTTCCATGCTAAAAGCTCTTAGTGTAGTGGGATGAGCACTGAACATAGCATCTACCTTGTTAAAGCAGTGAGTCTCTTGGCCTCACTGAACCTTTTTTACACTAACCCCTGGACAAAAACAAATGATTAAGGCACCCAGTAGACAACAAGCACTCAATAGATGCTGTTCACCCTTGCATCAGGGACTGCATTTGACAACTCTCTCAATGTAAAAAATTGCTAGTTCTTAGAATGATTCTTTTTATAGGCTTTCAAAGTATGAAACTTTCCAAGTATTATTTTTTTTAAGTTGGTTTTGACTCTGACAGCAGAATTGCAGAGGGAGTTTTCTAGAAAAACAGATTGCCAGCCTAAAAACTTAGAATGTCTGGAGGTGGTGCCTGAGAGATTGTATGTTCAGGTGATTCTGACACCTAATAGCATTTAAAACCACCAGTTTAACAGGTACTTCTAATCTCTCCTTTCAGCTCAAATCACAAAGTTCATCTCCTTCACCTCCTCAGGAAGGCCTTTCCTAACCATCTTATTTCACCCAGTAGCCCTACACCACCCAACTCTCCTTATCTCCCTCCCTCATTTTATTTTTTTCCATAATACTTTCCACTTGCCTTGTGATCCTTAGACTTAAATGATTTGTCTTTTCTTACCCCACCCAACCCTAATGTCAACTCCATGTGGGCAGCCTCATCATTTTGTTCACAACCACAGGCCAGAGCCTAGACCAGTGCTAACACAGCAGGAACTCAGTGAACCTCAGCACAATGTTTCTCTTTTATACCCCATGCTCGCATTTCAACCTCAGAAGGCCCAAAGAGGATGGATGCACACATGAGAAAGCTATGGTACATGGTGGGTTTTATGGTTATAAAAAAAACCCTACCCAAGACATATTAAGTACTGGATCCCAGTGAACTTTTAAAATAAGAGAGCAAACAGTCCTTTCAAGGTCCTCCAACCTTGATAATTTCCTCAACCGAATGGTCAACCTCCAGCTTCCGTTTTCAGTGACTGGATTGGGCAGGGGAAGAGACACAGCCACACCCATAAACAGGAAAAGTCACTGACTGTGCCTCCCCAGGCACCCCATTATCCTCTGTGCCCACTTGTTCCCCAACTCCAAGTTTCAGATCCCAGTGCATTGATCTGTCTGACTGTTGCTCTTGACAGCTAAGACCAAACTGGGCACCACCCTCCCTTGCCTCCCAAAAAATGAAGGTGTGGTTCCAGGCATCTGGAGATGAAGGGGGAGGAGGCTGTTATTTAGCAAAAGAGACACATCATTATTTTCTTGAGCCAGGATCATGTTTCATTTAGCTGACTTGGCTCTACATTTGAACAGCATCCCCCAGGCAATTAATACAATTAAGCAAATAGAGAAGCGATTTAGTAACAATAAATTCCACAGAACTGGTCACTCTTTTGCACGCAGTTTAATAGGATCTATGCATTTAGCAGGATCAGTCACCCTGACTCTTATGGGTTCAAACACTGTATAGAAATTGCTAACAAAAAGTGATGGGTTTTTGAAACACACACACACACACACACACACACACACACGGGTTAGGCTTAGACATACTCTATTTATGTATGTATGTACGCATGTATGCATGCATGTATATATGTATGTATGTATGCCTGTTTTTTTGCAACCCAATAACCAACAGTCATTCACAAAAATAAGATTAAGAAACACATCGAAGAATTCAGGCCAAAATGGAGAATAAACTACAGGAATGAAATTTCTCTGAGAGTGACTTGCAGAAGGAGAAGAGCCATAGAACAGAGTTCTGCATTAGAACAGGGGGAAACAGGACTGAATTTGGAACCAAAGATCCCTGCATCATCATACCAGTTCTACCAGGTATAGTCTGTGTAATTTCAGGGAAGACAGTGACTTTTGTGGGTTTCTTTTTTTCTCTATTTAAAGCAAGTTGTTTGAAACCCACGAGCACCATTTTCAATATCTCCAAACACATAATAGTAAGCTATTTACATACTACTTTCATTTAATTCAAGTCTTCTTTATTGAATGTGGTTTTACATGGGTAGAGGGCAATGAATATTTATTGTACCATGTGTTGCATTTTACCACAATTTGTACATTTCTCATAATAAATACATTTACTTAGAAGGGAAACTATTTCACTAATACAAAGGAAAGCTAGAATCACTGGTCTTAAAATAGAAGGTAATGACAAAAATAAGTATGATGGACTCCTGTTTTGAGTCACAACAGACTAGTTTGATTCAGACGAAGTCCTTTGCCAAGAACAACTTAAAAATCTGGATAAAATATATGTTAAATGTAAAAATAAAAGCCAATACTCCTGTTTGAAGATACAGGGAGCAGTTAGGCAGTTAGTATCTGAAACTCCAAAAGCCAAAAGGGAAGGAAAACATGCTGAGATAATCCAGTATAAAATTCACTATTTTTCTCTAAATATTTGCTGTTTGGGAACTTTATACCACACAAGGATTGAAAATCAACAGTCTCAAACAACTCAATTAATGAAGGAACAACAGACATGAACAGATAATTCACTAAATTGGATAGGCCAGAAGCTGGTAGATCCACAGGGAAAATACCTGTCATTACTCCATTAGAGAGATGCTGGTTAAAGTCACATGAAAATAATGAAATAATGACCAAAAAATTTAGATAGTAGATCATTAAAACAAAACAGAAAGTTCAGAGACAAACCTAGAAACATATAGGCACATGATTCACAATAAAAATGACACCGAAAAGCAGTAGGGGGATGATGATATTTTTCCAATTATTAATGCTGAGTCAGTTATACACTTAATGGAGAAACAAACACAAACTCTAACCCCTTCTTAATATGATATGCTAAGATTCCAAAAGATTATGTACTAGAATCTGAAAAGTAAAACATATGCACAAAACTTTGTCTAAACAACATAAAAGACTATTCTATAATATTAGGTTGAACAATGATTTTTTAAATAAAATAAAACAGGGTACCAAACAAAAGAAAAATATTGAAATCCAGCATCAATCAGTAAGCTGCAGCATCAAAGAGGGTATTTATAATACAATTACTCAGTGATATATTTAACTCTTCTTATCTGTCAATTTTTTAAAAAGCCTGATGTCTTAATAGAAATATGCACCAAAACGTTGACCAGGTATTTCAGAAAGGGCATATCCAAATGACCAATTGAAAAAAATGGAGGGGGAGCATTCAATTCATTTAATCACAAGAGAAATATAAGAACATATTTTTGCAAAGAAATATTCATAGCCACCTCTTGAATGCCAGAAACAAAGCCCATTCACCATAGAATGGTTTAAAAAAAAAAAAGATGTCTTAATGAAGCAGAATATTACACAGCAATTAAAAGGACTAAATCAGTGCTGCCTAGACAACATAGATGAAACTGAGAGTGTAACCTGAAAAAAAGTCAAACACAGAAGAATTCATACTAAAAAATCCCAGTTACCTAAAATTCAAAATTAACAAAGATTATCTAAGGAGTTAAAAGTTAAGGCGGTAGCTTTGGATGTTACCATATGACACTTCAACAAAAAAAAGTAATAAGGAGTAAATTCGTTTATAGAGGGGAAGATTTATGAGATACTTCCAACGCATTATACCTTAATCTGAACTGTGGTGATACACGTGTACTCACTTTGTTAAAAAATCATCAATCCGTATATTTTTGTGTACTTTAATGTATGAATGTATATAACAATAGTTTTGTTTTTAATGTACAAGAAGTGCAACCATCCTTTTATTTTCAAAATTTTAATCAATGTTAGATGCATTTGGTATACTGCACTAATGAAGCCAAATTAAAAATAAATGTGAGTCCACAAATAAGTATGAATTTAGAGAAAATCATGGATTTAAACCATGCTATTAAATTCTAGAGAGATCCTGTTGCCTGCTACAGTCCTAAGTCCAAATCCTTATTTCTTTTTGTTTAAAAAAAAGGGGGGGGTAAATAAGGAAGTATTCAAGAAGGTCTTAAGATTTATCACCAAGCTGAGAAGAGGGGACTATAAAGGGAATTACTTTCTCAAATGTAATGTGGTAACATCCATTCTGATGTATCATCTGAAATCCCTTGGCTAAGCACCAGGGACCTCCCCCCTCTGTGGAACACGCTGGTTTATTTGATCTCTCAAAGTTCCTTCCCTGCTGACCATCTGTGACTTGCTGTTAGGTTTCACACTCCATGAAAGCCACAAACAGTGCTGAACTTGGAAATGGTTTCACAAAAGGAAACTGGAGCTAAATCCATTGATTCTAGGATTTATTAAAACGTGGAAGCATCTTTCTCTACCCCCATGCTATTATGACCATCCTCTCCACATATTATAGGACTATGTGATGGAGGGAGTGCTATTCTAAGAGGTCCCCTCCCCTCCCCTTCATCTCAGCTATCAACAAAGCTTTCAGTTCTACTTTCAAAGAATCCCCAGAAGCCACCGGTTTCTCACCACCTTCCAATTCACTATCATTCCTTCACTTAACTTGTCTCTCTCAACTTTTGCTTTTGACTTCCTTCAATCTGTGTGGTTCTGTCAAACCCTAAGGCATACTTGAGCACTCCTCTAATCACTCAGAGCTAAAGTCCATACATTTCTCACAGTCACCAAGAATCTCCATGAGATGACAGTCCAGTACCTGACACCATCTCCTATTGCTCTTGCCCAGCTCATTCTGAGCAAGACACAAGGACCTCATTGATGGTCTTCAACCATGCTCAACACACAGGGCAAGCCCAAAGGGAAATAAGATGGACAGGATTTGAGTCCTTAACTCACACACTGAAAAAAGTTAAAACTCAGAACAAGACCCTATGATAGGTACACATAGAAGGTTTATTTACAAGGGAAGTGAAAAGAAGAGAAGTGCAGAGAGTCGGAAAGAAAATACAGTGAAATGAATTAGGAATCCTACCCCCAATGCTGTCTGAGCTAGGACCCAGGTGCACACTGACAACCAGTAAAACTCCGTTCTCCAAGCCCACATACATTTGATTTCATACCAAGTATATCTGCTTAACCCTCCTCTAGTTCCCAGCCATCCACACTTCAGGAAATCAAAAGTCACAGCAAACTCACAGTATGATGGTGGCTACAGTCCTGGGTACCTGGGCTCTTTTTGGCATGGAGGTGGTGGTGGAGTCCATAAAACATTCAGGATTTACTGTTCTCCCCAACACTCCCACCTCAGAACCTTGGCACTGGTTGCTCCTTCTGCCTACTTTACATTATATTCACCAGGCTAACTCCCTCAGCCACTTCATATCTTTATTAAAAATTGACCTTACTACTGAATTCTTTATCTGACCCTCTTCTGCAAAATTGCGCTTGCCCTTGACACACCAAATCCCTGGTCCCCACTTTATTTTTTGCTTAATTTTCAATCATCATTTAATAGCCTATGTATTTATCTACTTACTTATTTAGAGTTTACTTTCTATCTCTTTATCCCAGGAGAATTTTTTTACTTTATTTTTTTTATTGATTGCACATATGTATCTGTCTATAAGGTGCAGACCATTATGCTTACTTCCCTCTCTGTTTCTTTCTCCCCTCCATTCTCCTTCCCTCCGTGTTTGAGTTCTATAGTCAGCTATCAAGGATTAGTGTTTTCAGCTTGTCTTTATCTGACTATTTACTTACTTTATATTCCACATATTAGTGACACCATCTGGTACCTATCTTTCTCCTTCTGACTTATTTTACTTAGCATTATCCTTTCATATTTCATCCGGTTTGTCTCAAGTGGCAAAAGTTCATCCATTTTTTCTTTTAATCACTGAGTAGTATTTAATCACTGAGTAGTACATATATATGTATATATATGTGTATATATATATATATATATATATATATATATATATATATCTGCCACATCTTCTTGATCCACTCATCTATCCTGGGGCACTTAGGTTGTTTCCCTAATTTTGCTATAGTAAATAGCACTGCAGTAAAAATGAGAGTCCCAGTTCCCTTACAAATTAGTGTTTTTGAATTTTGGGCTTAGATGCCTTGTAATGGATTTACTGGGTCACGTGGAGGTGTCTTCAAATCGTTAAGCAAGGGGCATCTTTTAAATATACTGCACACAGCAGTAGTAACTCTAGTCATCTGCTGTACATTACATACCCAGAATTTATTTACCTTATAACTTGAAGTTTGTACTTGATCTTAGCCAAAAGACTGAGAAGCAATAACTGGAAGTTTGTTCCCTTTGACCACCTTTGTCCAATTCTCCCGATTACTAACCCTCACCATAAATGATTTTTTCCTTAGAGTCTTTTTTAGATACCACAAGTACATGAAATCATATAGTACTTTTCTCTATATATTTATCTCATATGCACAATGTACCAAAGATCCGTCCAAGTTGTAGCAATGTCAGAATTTCCTTCTTTTAATGACTTACTAGTATTCCAAGAGGTAGGTATTATTTAACCTCATTTGTTATATACAGAAATTGGCATTGGACCCAAGGTTCTATGGATGGTAAGAGAGGAATTTGAAATTCAAGCCCAGATTTGCCTGGTTCTAAGCCCTTTGAATAAAATCCTTCTGGCATGCAGCTTGGTCGATCAAGTTGAAAGCCTTTGAAATCATAATTTTCTTAGAAGGGAGATATGACACGTTTATGAATTGATTTGATGCAACCAAGGACTAATTAAGTGTAAAGTGAGTAACCCAGGAGCTAACTCATAGTAAGAGCTCTACTAGATACCTGATCGTAGTTGTTTCCTATCACATTTACCCTCTCTCCCTTCCTCCCCTCCTTTTTTCCTTCCTCTTTTGCCCTTCCCTCTTTCTTCCTCCTTTCTTCCTCTTTTCTTTCTCTTTTGGTTTAAATCAACGATTACCTATTCTTGCTCAATAATCTTCCTGTTGCCTGAACAGTTCTGTTAAACTAGGCTAAACTCAGCAGATTTCCACTGACCAGGCTTATTTATATGTCAGTTGAGGAACTGATTGGGAGCTATCTGGTCTAGGATGACCTCAGCCTCAGTCACATGTTTCAAACTTGGCTGGGTTTCTTCTGGGGTGAGAGCCATCAAATTAGCCCAGACTTGTTCACGTGGTGGCAGTACTGTCATAAGAGAGTGAATGGAAGCAAATAAGGACTCTTGAGGCTTAGGTTTAGAATTGAATTTCTAGTCCAATACAGGTGATAACCATCAATATTTATATCAATAGAATTTTTCTCTATTCTTTGGATATGGGCCATTCTTACTGGTGTAAGGTGGTATCTCATTGTGGTTTTGATTTGCATTTCCCTGATTGCTAGTGACATTGAGCAGTGTTTCATGTGCCTGTTGGCCATTTGTATTTCCTCTTTGGAGAAGTGTCATTTTAGTTCTCCCCATTTTTTGATTGGACTTCTTGTTTTGCTTTTGTTTAGTTGTGTGAGTTCCTTGTGGATCTTCGTTATAAAACCCTTATCACTCTTGTGGAGGGCAAAAAATTTTTCCCATTTGGTTGGGCTTCTTTTTGTTTCTCTGTTGTCTCTTTTGCTGTACAGAAGCTTTTTTAGTTTGATGTAGTCCCATCTGTTTATGTTTGCCTTAATTTTTTTTTGCCATTTTTTTTTTTTGCCATATGCCCAAAAAGGGATTTCTGAATTATAATTCATGGAGGATTTTGCCCAAATTTTCCTCTATGTATGTTATGGTTTCACATCTGACATCTAAGTCTTTTATCCACTTTGAATTGATTTTTGTACATGGTGTGAGGGAGTTGTCTTGGTCCATTTTTTGCATGTCTTGGTCCAATTTTCCCAGCAGCACTATTTATTGAAGAGGCTATCTGTGTTCCAATGTAAGTTTTTCGAGAAAGGAACACTCACACTGCTGGTGGGAATGTAAAATTGTGCAACCACTATGGAAAGCTGTGTGGAGGACCCTCAAGTTAATGAAAATCGAACTACCATTTGACCCAGCAATTGCTCTCTTGGGAATCTACCCAAAAGAGACCTCAATGTGGGCACAAAGGGACACCTGTGCTCAGGTGTTTACTGCAGCACTATTCATAATTGGAAGGACTTGGAAGCAACTTAAGTGCCCCAAGACAGATGGCTGGATGAAAACAATGTGGTATATATACACAAGGGAATATTACTCATCAATTAAAAATGACAAATTCGATGATCTTATGATAATATGGATGTGCTTAGAAGAAGTCATATTAGCAGAAACAAGTCAAAAAGAAAAAGACAGAAACCAAATGGTTTCACTAATATATGGGATATAGGAAAAAGTAAACAAAAGCCATGAGGAAAAGTCAAAACAAGCTAAGCACCAAACGGAAGCATACAAACTGGGGCAGGGGAAAAAGGATGGGAATGGTGGGGAGGGTGGGGGGCTGAATCCCTGGGATTAAAAAGATGTTAAATTTATATATAAATATTTTTTAATTTATATATAAATTTTAATATATATAAGAAAAAGAATTTTTCCCTGAAAACAGGTGCCAATTACAATCATTTCCCAGTAGAGTGTCTATATTATTTGTTGAGTTGTCATGTTAAATAATTTTGAATCTAATAGTCATGAATAAGTAATGCAATCAGAGCTGTACTAAACAAACAAGTCAAATGTCCCCACTAAAAGAATTGTAGGGTCACATGTTACCCAAATCTCATGACTTGGATCCTCCATAAACCTGACCAAAATCTACCTTTAGTAACTTGATCTCTTTCTATTGACCCCATTCACCCTCTTTTCTGAGCTCAATGTTGCAATGCCTTCTTCAATCCACCAAGAAATTATATGTGCTCCTTCCTTTAATATATGCTGTTCCTACTATCTGGAATAAATGTCCTACCCAGATTACATCTCATTTTCATGCAAGTTATCACTTGATAAATACTGACCTAGCATGTTTAGGATACTTGGGAGTTGAAAACAGATTCAGTCCTTTCTCCTCATGGACCTTGTTATCACTCTTGTATGAAACCAACCAACTTCTAAGACCTTACCTCTCACCTGTCCCACAGTAGTGTGTTTAAGCAGCAATATGTATGAGTGTGCATGTATAAGTATATACATATATATACATACACACATATATGTATGTGTGTATAGACACATACACATGTCTTGGACTCCAGTGTTGATGATGTTTGCTCTTCCATTAGACTGTGAGCTCTTCAGACTTGAAAATCACACATCAGTAATATGACTAGATAGTCCAGTAATTTCTTTATAGAAGAAATTCAAGTAAATGTTTGTTGAAAAGACAAATGAATGAAGGTCAGAAGGAAGATGTGTTCCTGAAGACCATTTAGCTCCATTCCTTCATTTTGCAAATAAGAAAACAAAAATCTGGGTTGATTATACTGTTTTGACAGAAAAATTAATATGCCTACTCCTCCCCAACTTTAGGGTCACAGGGCATGGGACTGTTTCCCATTTTAAACAGCTTCTGATTTTATGAGATTGCATAACACTTTTTAAAAATTTTAACTTGGAAAAACACAGTATACCAAAAGTGATTCAGAAATTGGGTTTTCTAGTCAGAAATTGGAATGAAATTCTGTCACTGTTTGACCTTGGGCAAGGTATTTTCACCTCTAAGTCACATTTTCTTTGCCTGTAAATAAAGCTGCCTAACAGTACCTGTCCTGGACATGTTGAGAAGATTTGAAAAACACATGGCTTAATTCTTAGAAAATATGTAATACATGTTAGCTATTACTTTTATCATCATTCTGCAATTATTTTAAATACTACCTGGAAAACAGTATTCATGAAATGTTTGGAGGTTGTCTAACCACACATATTCACAGGTCGCCACAATTGTTGCTATCTTAAATTGGTTATAGTGAACCTCTATAACTTTAGAAAACTAAAACTCACTGAATTATTAAGCCATGGTTGTCTTTCTGTCAAAAATGTCAGATATAGTATTACCTTTTGCTATAGGATTTAGCAGCAGGAATTAAAGCATTAGCAAGGTCCTGAACACAGAGATGAAACATCCTAATGTATGATGGCAAGTCCTGTATCAAAAGGAGACAGACTCAGATGCCTTTTGTCAAGTAGGAGAACCTGCTTTTAATGGCCAGAAGATGTTCATTTCCGGAGGCTTGGTTAGTATACTGAACAGTCCTTTTGTTCAAAGCCTAAAAATGGAATGTAAAGGTTAGAACACCATCCTTAGGGAATGGTTTTAAACAATATTTTATGGCATCTGAAAGTAGCCCTTTTATCTTTTACATCTTCACTTTTTATTGTCTGGGCTTTTATGAACTGTGTGCTTGAACTAGACCCAAATCCTGGGTGCCACACTCAAAATCATATGGTACATCTGTTTCTCTGATTGAGGACGTGGTGGGATTCTGCATATCAGAATCTTCTTCCCACCAGAAATCAACACATTCATATGCAATCAACACACTCATATGCAGCAGGAAAATAGAAAAGAGTTTTCTATTCCATGCCCACTCTGAAAAATGGCAGTCTTGTTCACACTCTGCAGAGGTATGAGACAGGGCACAGTCCGAATCATCAAGACAGCCTTTTACTCATATTTCCTTTCTAGAGCTCCTTGTGTGGGCATTCAGCTTCCCCAAGGAATCTTCAGTACTGTGAGCTCCAGTGCCTCACATTAGCAGATGTCTCCATAGCACCTGTGTGGAATATGAACTTGATGGTCATTCTCTAGGCAAAAGGATATGTTCTACCCTTGTTTTGAACATCAAACAAATGTCTTCTAGCCTTTTTTCCAATTATGGGATGGATTTTTAAATACTAATATTATTTGAAATTAGTAGAAAGTCAAGATAGATTTGTATGTTAGAGCAAGAACTACAGCACGAGGAAACCTGCTATTATTTCAGGAATTTTTATAAATACAAAAGCAATCTGTATTTATAAAAAGTTTGTGCCAAAAGTTAATTTAGAACCATCAACTCTGTTTTTTGTCTACATTTTTGGTGATGCTGTCCAGAATTGACCAAAATCATATCATAATGGCTGAGAGAAATTCAAGAAATTAGAAGTTGGGAAATGCAAATAGAACCACTAAGAACACTGTAGTTGGTATATCAGACCAGCCAAAAGATGTGGTTGAACTTATACTGGAAAGGTATATTAGGGTGAAACTCTGAAAGGTTTTAAATATCAAGCTTTTAAAAAAGTCTAGAATTAATACCCTAAACAAAAGAGAGCCATTGAATTTTTTAAATGGATTAGTTTTCAGGGTTCACAAGGGCCAGCTAGGCTGCCCTTACTCCCTTCTAAACTTTCTGAGGGCCCTCACTCACCTATAATTAGTAAGAGTAAGCATTACCTCCAGTTTCAGCTACTGTTACTGACCTAGCCAATCATGTTACAGTTAATTCCTGCAGACTGTCTAGGGTTTTTCCTGCTTCCTACCAGAAATCATGTTTTTCCCTTCTGTTTTCTGCTACTAGATGCTTATACCCTGTGGGTTTTGTGTGCCTTCATGGTTTGACCTTACTTCATCTACTTGGAAGGCTGTAAGAACATATTGCTCTGGGAAAGGGAAGGTGTGATGTTTGTTTGTTTACAGGTTCATTACACAACTATCTTATTGGTAGGTAAGGATTGGGGGTAATTTAAAGAGACATATTCACTGCCATTTCCCCAGAACCTAGAAATTGGGTTTTGTTTTGTTTTTGGTGGAGCTCATGAAAATGGCTAAACTTTATACCTGGTTTGATCTAGAACAGTTTGGAGCAATAAGAAAATGCAGAATGGTGAATGGTGAAGGAAAACACACACACCAAAACAAACAAACAAACAAACCAAAAAACCAACTTCTTTCACAGAAGGAGCTCAGGACTAGCCATGGTCATGAGAAAGGCAGCCCCCAAGAAAGAATGTAGGTATGTGTGAGGTCTTCCTCAAAAGACGCTCTGGGGAACTGTCATCTGGTTTAGTCCTCATCAAGACCTCTTGGATCATCACTGGTGATGAGTGGTGGACTTGGCTCTTCCTATCATAATATCTCTTTGAGATGTCCCAAAAGCTCCTGGTGAGAGTTGAAGCTTAGCTCTGATAACCACTTCATAGGAGACAGTCAAAGTGTGAAGACAAATGACATGTGAATAGACATAAAGAAATCAGAGTTGAAAAGGATTGGTCTCATTACTTGTGAAATAAACTCCACAAATGAAAATGCATTTTGGAAGGACTTGGGGTTACAGAAGCTAGTTATTCGCCTGTTGTGGGAGATAGTGTTCCCCTTCAGGGAAATGCCTATTTATGAGATTTATGTGGAGGACCCACACATCTCCCCTGGTATCCTGAGCCTGAAATGAAGTCTGGTGTCTCCAATTTTTGCTGGTTATCCATGACAAAATTCTTTCCAGGACATGAGATAAAGGAAAAGAGAGGGCTCTTTCCTTCATCCAGAAAAATTTTCAAAATGTACATGGTAAATCCTAAGCTATCATGCCAGCTGTTCCTAGGGTTCTCCCTTCCACTCATGCCCTTTACCTCTAAGACAGAAGGGTAACCACAGGAGACAAAATGACACCAACCAAATCAGAACTCTAATTTCCAGGCAAATCACACACATAAACACACACGCAGTATAAGAATGGGACACACAGCACCTGCAAATATGGCCTGACACAGGTGATGAGACTCATCTGAGGCAAAGAAGCCATGAATTGGTGCAATTTTTCATAGTGAGACTTACCCCAGGTCCCTCTCAATCTGCAGCCACCTTGGGTCCTAGAAAAATATGTGCCCAGTATTTTTGCTGCAAATATTTTCACAAAGTAGAGAATTGGTCATAAGATGGTTTTGCTGTCAAAGAGTATAATAACTAAATGGTTTACAGTTTGGTTTCATTTCTTAATTGTTAAAAGAAGAAATCAACTCTGATGTTTGTTTTTGTTTTGTTTTGTTTTAATTCAGTAGTGTGTGATCTGGCTTTACTTTCTGATTTCACACTTCCAGTTAGTTTGATCAATGAAAACCAAACCAAGAAAAGAAAATTTAAAAAGATATAATACTATGACTATGAATGAGCAGAAGAACTGGTAGACAAAGACCTAATACCATCGACAAGAGAAAATACCTCTTAAAGCAATAACTCCTGCATCTGCCACACACATAAAAAGGTCTTAATTTTCACATGAAAAAGTATTAATTTTCATATTTCCTGATGTCTGAAACTACCTCCTTTATTTTTTGTTCTTTCATCTTTCATAGAAAAATCACCTTCCAGTCTTTTAGCGCTGTGGCAATCCACTTTTGCGAAGATGCTTGCAGCGGAACGCCATAGAACTCATAAAAGCATTAGGTTAACCAAGTACCTTGGGTTGTTCCTCATTTTACCCCATTCAAGAGCCTCCTCTTCTCCCCTTTGTGACATCCCTTTCCTGTTGACTTTGCAAGCACATTGACCTTGTGCCTTAAGGGAGAGTCAAGCGCAGATCTTCCTACCATGGCCACGGACATTCAACATGTTTAAATTCTTTGGAACTAAGCTTCTTAAAATGGGGAGGACACTTACTTTATGATGGTGACCAACTAATGTATCCATAACTAGGGAAGCCAAGCAACCTAGCCTATGCCTTTTACTCTGCACCCTGAACAGATGATACCTCCTTTCACCTCCCAGTTTAGGTGATATATTCTCTGATTACCCTGCAAGGAAATCTCCTAACAGAAAACCTGGCAAAGAATAAATAACAGTTCTTCCTCAATCCTTTTCCTACCCAAATGTGCTTCCAGAACCTTCAGGCACATTTGGCGTGTAAACATGTGACAATATTTAAATATTAGCCCTACTAGAAATCTTAATCTAAAAAGGTAAATTTTAAGTGACAGAATTTCAGTTACCAGTTTGGAGACTGGAAATATGCTGGAGGACGAAGGGTCCTGGGGGGCATTACACCTCCCATGCATAAGACTGACCCCCAGTGGCCATTCTGTGCCGATGACTTTTCTCAAGTCTCAGCACTACCACCAAAAAGCACAGATGGCTCAATGCTGTCAGAGGAGAGAGGCCTGAGCTTGAAGATGAATTCTCTCAGGCAAGTGCTTTCCTCTCCAGGCTTCACTCTGAACAAGGGTGTTAGCGTTCTCTCCACCCTGGGGACACTGAGATGACATAATGCACCACGAGCTGAAATCTACTGGAAGTGGATGTCTGACTTTGGAAAAACAGGGATGATTAGAGGTGACATCATAAGAAAGTCAAACCTTACAAAGCAAAAATAACACATTTAAAAATATTAACAACATGCTCTACAGCTATTTTAGTTAAATTATTAAACAAACATGAAATCCTATCATGTACTAGTCACTGGGGATGTGGTGGCCTTAACTGGTCAGCAGGCTAGCCAAGGTCATAAGAAGGAGAGGAGAGGTGACAGGTGACCTGTATGGACCTATCAATCATTGTACTATAAGAGCTAATAAAGTAATATCTATAGTTTTCTGGCATCAATATATTCATCTATAGATTACTTAAAAGCTACTGGTAATGAAATTTCTTCTATAAACATCATTTTTAGGATCTATGTAGAACATTGACAGTGGATATAAAATTGTTCCATCCTCTGGGCAGACATTGAGGTCTTGTATGTATCTTTATTTTTCATTTGTTTGCAATTTACAAATAAAATTTGTTTATTTAATAATTCTTTGCAGAACAATGTCAAAGACTGTTCTGAGTTCCGGTGATATGAGAAACAGGATAGACATTGAATCTCAGTTCACTTTAAGGTGATCTTTCCATAAACATGTTGGATTGCTTCCTCAGAATTTTGCACAAAGGGTCATACAGATTTAATCTCTAATACAAGTTCAGTAGAGAAGTGCCTTTTCCTCTCACAAATAATGACTTTCTAATAACTTCTGAGTTGGGGAGAAGGGCAATAATTGCCAGGAAGCCTGAAAACAAAGCTTTAGGAGGTGTACACTACTTAAAATCTACCAGGAATGAGGAAAAAACTTCATCAGGAAATAAAAAAGAAGATGTGAGTATGCACTCAAGTCAAGATTTAGACTGATTGATTTCATCCTGGCTCTTCACATTCCACTGGGGAGTGACTTTGGGAAAATTACTCATCCTTTCTGTGCCTCAGTTTCCTCATTTGTAAAATGAGAATAACAATCATACCCATTTCAAAGGGCTGCTGTGGTGGTAAATTAAAAACATTTGAAACCCTTGGGCGTTCTAAGTACCTAGTGTATATCACATGCTGATGTGATCTTTTAATAAAGTCTGAGGCCTAGAACTTTCTGTAGCACAACTATAAGGTAAAGCAAAATCTAGTTCTTCAGTTTCCACAGAAGAGGTTAACTTGTTGCTTCAGAACAATTGTAAAGGACATCACAAACGCGATTTGAGCCCTGATTGATTCTTATCTCCCACAATTCACTTTCTAGAAAGCCCAGTTCTTCATGTGGGGTCCAAGCAGAGCTGTGCCCTACACCAAGACCACAAAACATGCTACATTTCCTCAGCCTCAATGTGATCATCTTCCCACTGGCATCAACAACCACAAATATCCCTGGGAAGAATACCCTGCTAGGGCTTTTATCCTGAAGAAATGCTCTAAATTCATTTGTTGAATGCTCTCAGGGTCACTGTCCCACAGTAAAGGGCCATACTACAGAGACTAGGCCTGTGATATATGCTACGAACTACCCACAGAAGGCAGATCTCAACAGGAACTGTAGCTGAATATGAATTCTGACATTCATTCATTGGTGATTAATGACATTGGGGAAAATATGCCAGCAGGCACTGATGTTAAGAGTGAAAACTATTTTAAACATGCCCTACTCTAATTAAATATTCCTTTTAATAGCCCTTGCAACCTAAAAATAAGTTCGATCTGTCCATTGGGGGTCACTTCAAGTTGACAGGAGAAATTTTATTAGATTGCCTCAAGCAGGCATGCTATTCTCCAAGGTTTTCAACAGTGGCATTAATTCCAGGACTGCAGTGTGTATGATGCTTGCTGGGGTGGAAGATAGCATTTTCTACAACATCCAGGCACCAGAGGAGACCAGAAGTCAAAGACTCATATTTATACTTGGTATATTGGCTTGTTAAATGTCTAATAATTGGTATTATATTTACCCCTTTAGCACAGAAATTGTTTCATATGTTTAAACTCTAATTCAACATAGAAGCAACAATCATCTATCTGGTGTGAGTACTTGATGCAACATAGAAGCAACAATCATCTATCTGGGGTGAGTACCGCCTACACTGCACCCTCAAGAAGTCACTTGACTGAATTAATACCAAGTTAGTCAGCCAACTAGTAGATAACTCCTCAAACAACCTATCATTAGGCAATCTAGATGCAGATATATTTACACCAACATGCCTCTATGAACATGGAGGATGTCTCAGACATTTTGATACTCAAAACGCTCTAACTGCTCTGGTCTACATGGCTTTATATTCATTCAGTCACCCACTCATTCAGCCAGTTCTTATCAATGACCTGTTTAGAGCACACAAATGATAATAAAATCAAAGAGGAAACTCTCTCATACTGTGGAAATATCAATTTCTACAAATAGAACAGCTTGAGGATAGGAACTGAATTTGAGGTTCGGGATGCACAAGGCTCTGTTGCCTCATCATAAGGCAACCTCACACTCATTCACTTTCACCCTTTATGTTACTGGTTTAGAAGACAGAACACGGTATCTCAGGGCTGTTTTGTGGTTTATTTTGTTCCTAATAAGATCAAACATTTATTCAGACATTTTGTTGGACAGTTGAACTTACATTGTGAATCATCTGTTTATGCCCTTCACTCATTTTTCCATTAGCATCCTCCTGTATACAACTCCATAGCCTCTCTACATATTTTTCAATTGGGTTCCCCCCACCCCTCTCAATTATTAGATCATTTCACACATGAAAGAAATTATCCCTGCAAAGCATCACTAAGCATTAGGGAAATGTGAATCAAAACCACAATGAGATATCACCTCAGGCCTGTTAAACGGTTATTATCTAAAAGACAAGAGATAACACATGCTGGCAGGGATGTGAAGAAAAGGAAACCCTGCTGATGGGAATGTAAGCTGGTCCAGCCACTCTGGAAAACTCTACGCAGGAATCTCAAGAAATTAAAAAAGAATGATACAATGATCCAGCAGTCCCACCTTGGGGAATATAACCAAAGGAAATGACTCACTATCTTGAATAGACAGTTGTACTCCCACGTTCACTGAAGCATTATTTGCAATACAAAGATATGGAGACAAATGAATGGATTTTTAAAATGTGATGCATTTGCATACATGTGTGCATGCATATGTGTGTGTAGAGACCATATATGTATAATTACATAAGTATTTATGGATACAAATACATATGATTTCATTATATACATAATGGATATTATTCTATCTTTTAAAAGATGAAATCCTGTCACTTGTGACATGAATGAAACTTCAGGCCATTATGCTAATTAAAAGACAAATACCACATGGTTTCACTCATATAGAATTCAAAAAGCAAAAGTCGAACTCTTAGAAACAAAGACTGGGAAAATGGTTGCCAGGACATGGGGAGGAGTCTGCAGAGTTGGGAGGAGCATAATAAAAAGCAGTAGAAAGGTATAAATTGTCACTTACAAGATGAATAAAGCCTGAGTAGCTAATACAATACTGTATTGAATAATTAAAATATGCTGAGAGTAGATGGTCTTATTTGATGACAAATAAATGTCATCAAAAAAGTAAATAAGAATTTTTAAATACATGAATTCTTTTTGTCAGCAAATAATTCTATAAAGTTATAGTTCCTCTTTAAGAGGGTTTTTTTATTGGGGAGGTGGGAGAGTAGGTGGAGCTGTGCTGCAAATTAAAACTTGTATAATTGTTTTTATATTTATGTTTCTGTCTTCAGTTATATTTTTAGAGACATTTGTATCCTCAAAATTAGGTGTCTTAGGTGTTCATCCATCTTTTCTCCTTGTTTAAATCTTTAACTCATATAGGATTTTGATATGAGGTGAGATAGAGTCCAGTCTATTTTCTCTTTAATATAATCAGTTGCCTGAGTTTTCTTTAAACTTTACAAAAGTTTCTCCTGGTGTATAAAGACACAGTCCAAATGGGACCTCATCCGGCAGTCCAAAGTGTCAGATGACCGCCAATGGAATGACCACAGGCAATAAACAGGTTCCATCAAAAATTATGGAGGAGAGAGCCAAATATTTCCCTCTGAGAGTATCATTAAGAAAAGCACTTTGTCTCAAACCTATAGGAGGGGGGATAAATGCTATTAGAAAAAAAAGCCAAGAAAGATTTATTCTGAGTTAATGGTAAAGGTGCCGACTAAAAGACATAAATAATACAAATAACAGGTAGGATCAAAAGCTTGATTCTTTCTTTTCAAGATCAAGAATAATTTTCTTCATAAAAGCTCATAAATATTAATTTATTTTGATATAATCATGCTGTGTCAGGACAAAATGTCTGTGACCTTCCAGTGGGTTAGGACTCTGACAACTTGGCTGAGTCAGTAATTCAGGTGAGTGTGCACAGGTAGTTGTGGTTTCTTAGTTGTGTAACTTAGAATCATCTCTGAGCCTAGAAACACATATTGTGAGTGGTCACTTGCTGTCCCGGCAAGAGGAAGAAAGATGAATTTGATGTTCAGAAATTTTTGTTGAAATCTTCAGAAGCCTGTCTCTAAGAGTGTCTTTCCTTTGTTCTTTGAACCTCTATTCCTTTATTTCCCCCCAGAAACATCATAATCCCATGTTTAAGATCTATCCAATTGGTTCCAGATTGATTTCTTTACCTTCTTTCCCTCCTCAGGTGTTTAGCAAGTACCTTCTTACACCATGGGAATACTGCCATAGATGGCAGAAAGTCCCTGATCTCATAGGGCCTTCATTCTTCAGCAGGGGGTCAGCCTACAGATTAACTCCTGTCCTATTTCTTATTTCTGTAAGGCCCAGAAGCTAAGAGAAGTTCTTATGTCTTTAAATACATTTTTTAAAAATCAAAAGAATATCTTGTGCTGTATAAAATTATATTACTTTCAAATTTCAGTGACCACAAATAAAGTATTGGAGCCTAGCAACATTCATCTGCTCATATGTTACCTAAGTGTGCTTGCTCTTTCATAGTCAAACAGCAGATTTGGATCACTGGGACAGAGACCGTATGGCTAAAGAGCTTAAAATATTTTCTCTCTGGAAAGGTTTGCTGTTCTCTAAGGCAGACTAAACAGGAAAATAAGATGATTACAGACTGAAAAAGACACTCTGGAGGACGTCATCTGGGTAAGAGGCAGGGAGGTGCTATTGAGGGGAGGGGTCAGGGAAAGGGTCATTGGAGAAATGTGATTTGAACCAGGACCCCAAGAAGGACAAAAAATTAACTAGTGAAGGGCTCTGTGGAAAGGATTCCAGGCAGCAAGTCCCTAAGGCATGAAGAGTCAGAAAGCAGCATATACTGTGTTGAGTGGGGATGTGGGATGGGAGACTGGTGAGGGTAGCAAGGCTGGAGCCAAAAGGGAGTGGAACTCCAGTGTCCAGAAGAGACATTAAGGGGACTCTTGTTTGCCATGTGGTGTGGAAAAGCAGATCCTGGTGATAGTCAAGATATGCCTTGGAGGTAGATTGCACCAAACACTGCTGGATTGGATGTGGGGAAAGGAAGGTGGAGAGTAGCAACTAATATGTGCCTGAAACTACATGGCTGAAACCAGGCAGCTGCTACCGCTGCTGAGATGGGAGATCTGGGGAGGGCTGGCATACATAGGAGTCAGGACAGAATTCAAGAACCTATATATCAGATTCCATGAAGATGTCAAATAGAGGTTGGAACTAAGGGTCTAGAACTCAAAAGAGAGGTTTCAGTGAAACTAGAAAATGAACAATTCCACCCCCTGAGGCTATGGGTTTTAAAAGATTTACCTTGAAGATTTTGTTACTGATTTGTTGTTACCTCCCTGTCTACAGGTCATGGGGTTCCTGTGGCTGGTAGCAACAAGATGCTCTAGGATGTCCCACCCCTTCCAACCAGAGGAATACACCATGCACATCCATCTGGCCATCTGACAAACATTTATGAGCATCTTTTTAGTTCCCTTATCTCTTCAAGTCACACATGTCAGTCACTGACTCCTGTTCCTAGGCATGGGGCAGGGTTCCTGGAGGGAGGACGAGTTTTCATTACAAGAGGTCACCACGCCTCATTATACAGGGCTCATGAAAAATGTTTCCTGCTCAACTTGAAACAGCTCTGGGCCTGTGAAAATCTACCTCTTGTTTTCAGCAGGAGAGCTCAGCTTGGAAATGCCAGGGTGCTTAGGTAGACAAGAAGGCTCTATAGACTTCTGTGAGCAGTTTGGCTTGTTTGGGTCACTGAAAAACTATTAGCAAGGTCACATCTCAAGCAACACTGGCACCAACTCCCATCTCCTTGGCAAGCCCCATCTTGTAAGTATGCAAGCATAAAATTACCCAATTTGTACCCCTAGAGAAACCCTCTACATTCTTTCAGGCTGTGAGGACCTCCCAAAGTCAGTTTTATAGACAAGTTTAGCAACCCCCAAGGCCCAGTGCAGACCCCAAGGCACTAAATCCCCATGGTGCTAAGTAAAGACATTCCATGTTCCAGGAAAACCTTCTAGAGACTTTAGGTCTTGACAAAACTTCAAGTCTTGAAAAAATTTAAAATTTCATGTGCTGCCATGGAAATATCACTTCCTCCACCAGCTGACTGTTTGGGCACAGAGAATCTCCTCTCTGGGTCTCAGTAACCTCATCTGTAACCAGAAGGTACATGTTCCCTGTTTCAGTGGCATCCGATGAATATGGGCAGGTGCTGTATTAGATCCTGCAGACACAGATACTGGTAGATGGGGCCTGCCCTTCAGGAGACCTAAAGTCTAAGTTGGACCTCTAGTCAGCAGTTTATGCACTATGCGTGGTACACTCAATGCTAAGCATATTATGAAAATAACCTCACCTTACTCAGCTGTCCTATAAAGGACATATGTTTACTAGCCCCCATTTTAACATATGGGAAAACTGAGACTAAGCTAAGCAACGTATCCCAGGGTCATGTATATAGCAAGTAAAGGGCAACACCAGGCATCAGTCACAGGTAGGCTGAATGCCAGTGTCCTCACTTGCAGGGCCTCTCAGTCAGGTACATGTTTCCAGATCACGTTCATCCTGGGATTCCAGCATCAAGTTTCAGCAAACTTATCTCTGGAGACCCCTGGCAGGTTTATCAGGTACTGCCATCCTCTGCCCCTTTCTCAGTGTGCCTGGACTTCAGCTTCCACAGAAGTATCTTGGGATGCCCAGTGTGGAAAGGGCCTCCAAAATCATCAAGGTATATGCTCTCATACTTCCAGATGGGAGAAATTGAGGCAGGGACCAGTGGAATGATTTGGCCTAAGTCTCTCCAAAGATGAATAGGAGAGCTACCAGGACCTCAGTGGAAGTCAAACCTCATAGTCTCATTTTTTTCACTGCACCTCTGAGGCATGTATCATCTTTTAATGGGGGAGAAAAATGGGGTTCAGGTGAAGGTATCAGATTAATCTAGGCCCCCCAGGCAGAAAGTAACAACATGAAGACTGAAAATCATTTATTGCTGGAGGTGGTAGAGATCCCCACTGAGAACACAGCTCAGGAAATGTTGGGGGCAGGTTGAATGACCTTAGGCAACTGACCTGACATCTGGAGATGGGACCAAATATTATGTTACTCTTGTCAGGCAGGTGATGATAACTGAGACCACATGCAAAGGGTTGAACATATCACCTGGCACACAGCAACCCAGGCAAATATTACTGAGCAGCTACTATATGTCAGGTAAAATTTCAAGTACTTTTCTTAATAGCCAACTGTATACATCATAGCCTATTTTCTGAGGGCAAATTGAAGTCATTTACTTCCAATTGCTCAGCTAAAACTGCACAGTTGGCTCCAGATGCCTGGATCTTCCTCTTCCTCATCAGGCTCATCACCTCTGTACCTACTTTCAGTTACATAGTAAATTAGGCCTCAGGAGGACACAGCTAACATTTTTTCTACCATAAACCAAGGTTGTCCTTTGAATCAAAGCTTTGGGATAAGCAGGGAAAATGCCGTGACTTGGAACGGAGGTTGTCCATCCTGTGCAGGCAGGGTGCTCTCACTCCGGGATTGATGGAGCAATGAATGTGTCCCTCCCTTCCCAGGGAAAATGCCAAAATGTTGAATGTCAGTGAGAAAAGGCTAGTATCTGAGTGCACACAATCCACCCTCAGGTGAATCCCTCAGGAACAAGTCAGTGATTTGACTTTTATGGTGTGGTCAATGTCTGCAAATCTCAGTCCAGCAGTGGGCAGGTAAGAAAGAAAGGGTCTATCCTCTTTACCTGTGTGATCTGGTCGTGTGATCTGCTGTTGGACCAGCACTGTTGAAAAGAGCATGCTTGTCTACCTCCTCTTTCAGTATTTGCCTTCTTTTCTCTTCCACAGAACTGTGTTCACCCCATTCTTGTTGCTGGGTTGCTCCAGTCCCTGACTCATCTATGAGCTCCAGAAAGCTAATGGAGTAGAGAACTGCAAAAGGGTTTCTCTATTTGTTGAATCACACTTGCATCTTAACTCCATAAAGTGGAAGAAAGGGGTACAGACATTAGATTCACTCTTTTCTGACTTTATTTCTCCCTTCTGATTTTCCAACTGAGAGTGAATAATCCATTTGAATAACTGTTCTGTCAACTCCAATTTCACCATCACCAGGTAGGCCTGCGCATAGCTTAATCACTACTCATCAGGGATTCATATGGAAAATAGAGAGCAACTGAATCACATAGACACCAAATACACAAGATCATGACCAGTGCTGCGATGCTGGGATCCCCACAGCATCATCTGATGTTGATATGATGGAACAAATATCCCTACTGTATGTAAAGAATTTGCCAATAAGAATAGTTAAGTACCATGACTTTAAATACACTTCACAAATCCATACAACCATTACAGTATTAATCCTATTGCAAAGATGAAGTCACAGGAAAACTGATCCAAGCTCATACAAGGAGATGTATGGTCCAAGGTCATATAGCAGGGCTGGGATCTGAGTCCAGACAACTTCTAGATTCTGTGTCCTTAAACTCTAAGCTGTGCAACTTCTTTAAGATGATTCAATAAGATGAAATTATCTACCCAAAACCTATAAACTCATGGCTTAAAATTCACCCTGTGCTCTTAACGACAGACCACACTGGGTTCATGGTTCAGAGTCAATGGCATTGGATGACCAATTTTCCATATGCACTTTTCCCACTCCTACCAAACTTTCCATATACACCTTTCCCACTCCCACCAAAACCCAAGTTATTCCCAGACCTTTGAGCCTACTTGTCTTTCAGGCTAGTACATGCAGAGAGTTCCCTGTGCCAAGGTCCCCAGTACTCACTATTCAAGATGGAAGGTAATCTTCTCTGCCATCTTGATTTTCCCAAGTTGATACCCGTGCTCCTCCACATGCACACAAATCAAACCCACCTCCCCATCTCTGCACATATCAGTCACAATAGATGGAGGAGGCATAGGCTGTTCTCTTTCAGACTGTCAGTTCCAAGAGGGAAGAGATGAGCTCTGTAGATGGCCTGCCATAGCACCTCTACATTTTAGTGACAAGAATTGAAGAGGAGTTTAAGCTGCCCCTAGTATACACTAGGCAGAGTATTCATGAGATCTTCTTTCAGTTCCTCTAAGGGATCATGCTCTCGCTCAAACTGGGCCTTTGTGCACATTTTGCCAAATCTTGACCACTCTCAATAGCCTTTTTAATATAGTCTCTTGTTTCCAAGCCTGGGTTGCCTTGTTTTAATATATCATAGTCCTTTGTATCTTTCCTTTAACACTGTAGTTCTCAGAGTATGATTCCTGAACCCACTGGAGGTCCCAAGACATTTTAGAGTTTGCAAGATGGAAGTTTCTTTTACAAGTATTATGAGTACTTGTATTAGGGAAATACAAACCAAATCAGCTTAGTAAATATTCACAAGATGTGTGAACCCAAGACCTCCAGATAGATCTGAGGGTCCATACACATGCTCCAGGCAAACTCACCTCACCACAGACCTCTCCAGAGGCCACACTTGGGAAGAGACTATGGAAGGCTCCTCTTTGGGGAGAGAAGAGGAAGAAAAGTAGAGGCAACTCCTCCACTGGGACACAGTGTTCAATCGATAAAATCTTCAGGCCCAACATGGTGCTATAAATGTGCAACTTGCCACTTGGCTCTGCATTTCCAATTTCTTGTGAAGGCATCTGGAACACATTAGAAAGGGTCAGATTGGTTTGGAAATGTTTGGGTAACTCTGGACATGAGACTTGGAGCTGGAAACCTGTGGGGAAAGCACAACTCCTCGACAGAGTTCATGGTTATGGCCCTGGACAAGCTTCCTGTACCTCTCCCATCCTTGTCCTAGCCATCTGGAGGCGTCCCTCACCATCTCCATCAGAAACTCCCATTCAGACTTGCATGGATAAGGAGACACCCTCCTCAATCCCTCTGTCTCTCTATCATCCTTCTCTGATGGCCTTTCTTGACCCAAACCACAAACTCAAGGCAGACCCTGCTTCATGAGTAGTAACAGTAATGACATAATAATAATCCAGACTTTATTTACCATCTGTTGAGTCCTCAGGTCCAGGTAGAGTTTCATACATATATTCTCATTTTGTCCTTTGAATAAACACTCAAATATATGTATATATATATATATATGGATGTATATACACACATACTTATGGAAATTGAGGAACAGAAAAGTGACATAACTCTCCCATAAAGCCAAGCCACAAACCCAGAATTATTCAGCACCAAATTTTGTTTCATAGCCTTCATACCACACCAAAATCCAAGGAACAGGAAAAAAAATCCATTTAGAAGTCAATTCTTGGCCTCCAAAGTCAAGAAGATCCAAAATCAGCGGAGAGAAGGAGCCAGAAGGACAATCAATTCCTGCCCATGCGCTATTTCTCAGAACACCAAAACTGCTGTCTTTGCAACTCAGCCTCCTCTCTCTGTAGTTCCCAAATCCAATCCAGTTTTCAACTTTAATCTCTAAGACTATCCCCAGCAGTTAACAGAGATACTGTAGCTCAAAAAACCCAACTACTCAGCCCATACCTGAAAAAACAGGTTGTCCTTCACAGGAGAGAAAAGATATTTTCTGAAAATGTATTTCCCTGGACTATGCCTGAGAAATGCAGGGTTAATATTTAACTCTGGGTGTGCGCTGGAGACCAGCCCAGCCCACAGGCTCAGCAGACAGGGCAGAGGTGGTCAGGAAGGTTCCTGGTTCACAGCTACTGGTTAGAGTTGAGCACTGCCACCAGGCCCCAGTGGCAGCAAAAATGAAGAAAATTCAAATAGGGAAAGGACACAACCTCATCAGCTTCACAATGACTGATTCTAAGTTTGGGTCACACTGTCTAATAGGGCAAAACCCCCTATGCTCCTGGAAAATGGCTGTTTGGAATGGAGACACCCCGGGTGAGGTACACCCCAGACTATGGAGATTTAGCACAGAAAACTATGAACTCTCTCAGTAAAAATTTTCATGTTGACGACATGTTGAAAGACAAATATTTTTGATATATTGGGTTAAGTAAAACATATTAGCAGAATTTCACCTCTTTCTTTTTGCTGTTTTTATGGGCTTTCAGACCCTTTTAAATCACACAGGGGCTTGGCATTATATTTCTACTTGACAGCACCACCCTGGGTAAAGAGTATGATCACCCGCAGAGTCCAGACCCTGGACATAGCCTCATCTGGTGCCCTCCCCCAAAAAACTACTCCTGTTCAGTCACCAGCCACACCTTCCTTCCCTTTGAAGCTAGCCACTCCCTTGTTCCAGAGCTCACCAGGCTCCCACTACAGGTCACATCAACCCGAAGCTGCTCTCCCTAGCCTTCCAGGCCACCTTGGTTGATTCACCAGCCTTTCCTGACCTTAGTAACCCTGGAATTGTCTCCAGCCTCCTTTCATCCCTTCCACCTTCCTGGCAAGCCAGCGAGGTCTGTGGAAAAGAACAACCCCTCTTCCCCCCCACCCACCCCCATTCTTCAGTCTTACCTTCAGAAGTTTATGTGTAATTGCTCCTTCCCTCCTCTTTAATGAGCTCCTGAATCCCTGGGTGCAGGGAACATGGGCCCAGACCTGCCCTTGTCTGGAACCAGTTGCTGCCCAGTCACACCCACCTCGCCCTAGTGCTAAAGCCCAGCAGGTATAGGCTCTCCAAGTCCAGCTTCACACCCTGAATTACAAGCCCATCAGGATGGCCCCCAGGGCATGGCAATGGGACTATATGTTCCTTTCAACCAGAGCATCCCTCAGGAGTACAGCTACAATTCACTGTCTCTTTGCCTGACCTTCCTCTGGCAATTTAGGTGCTGCCTTCCACACCGTCTCAGGTTGACTGAATTGACTGAATCAACACTTTCAATCTTAGGAACCCCCAAATCAATGACCCGTGGGCAACAGGAAACCCCTATATTTGCAGCTATTTAATACTCACTAAGCACGATCATCTGCGGCATTTAATCCTGGCAGCCAATCACACTGTTACAGCTGAGGAAACCGTGGCTCAGAGAGACAGGAACTTACTCAGGACCATGTGCAGCCAGGCTCAGAAGTCAAGCAGCCTCTAGACTTCCATACTATTTAGTGTTACAAACAAAGCACAGATGAACTAAGGTTGAACCTCCCATTTTATCAGGTTTAAGGTCTGTAACTTTGTATAAATTGCTTCATCCCTCTGTGCCTCAGTTTCTCAGTGGTAAACCAGCAGTGATTATCTCAGATTGGTGAAGATTAATGAGTTGATGCAGGACTTACATTTAAAACTGCGTCTATAGGTATAATAAGTGCTCAATGAACAGCAGCCTTGCTATGAAATAGTGCCCATTCTGTGGCCCACTGGATGGATGTGAGTTCTTGGAACATGAAAGGTGACTCAAGTCATTCTCCAGGTCCCTGCTCACTTCCTCAGTGCTGATTTTTGAGGATGTTGTGATGCTGACACTAAGATAAAAGATCCAAGTGGAGGTAGGTGTTGTGGACTAATGCAGACCAATGTGGACTAAGGTGTTATGAGTTCCAAATTTTATATTGAAGCCCTCACCGTCAATATAATGCTATTTGGAGTTTGGGTCTTTGGGAGATAATTAGGGTTAGCTAAGGCTGTTGGGAACAGACTAGCCAAAGTAACTCTATTTTGTTTAAAACCTCCATTTTGAGACCACTGTCCTCTTCCTGCCCTCAGTGGAAAGTACCTGCCACAGCTG
The DNA here is from genome assembly GCA_004024945.1 of Uropsilus gracilis. Taxonomy (NCBI): domain Eukaryota; kingdom Metazoa; phylum Chordata; class Mammalia; order Eulipotyphla; family Talpidae; genus Uropsilus; species Uropsilus gracilis. Next base: position 34,480 of record PVHY01002387.1, on the reverse strand, counting down.
GCTGGTCCAACATCCTGTTTCTGCCTCCCTTTATTCCTGGTTCTTCCTGATGCCAGCACTGTCTTCCTGACAGATGATGGATGTCAACATTATTGGAAACCTGCAGCTATCAGAACGTGTCCCACCATTATGGGAACTGGGAGAATGTCCTACACCTTCTTGCTTGCCTTACAATAGGAGACAGTGGTGGTTTTTCACTATAAAATGTTGTAAGAGACTGCTCAGGGTCTCTCTTGCTGAGTTAGCTTGGGGCTCTGGTGCACCAATAATAAATCTGCAGCTTTAAGCTTTAATTGGAGTCCTTGTGTCTTGTTGCGTGGTCCAGGAGTCATAGAAATGCTACAAGGGTGGCACCCTCTTTATGAGCTCAGTGCCCTTATTAAAAGAGATACTACAAGATTCTCTTACCCTCCTCTCTCCCTTCATTCTCCTTTCTCGTGTCCCCATTTTTCTCCTCTATGTCCCCTCCTCCTTCTCCTTTGCCACATAAGGCCACAGCAAATAGGTGGCTGTCTGTAAGACAGAAAGAGGAGTCACACTAGAACCTGATCATGGGTGCCCTCTGAGCTCAGTCTTCCATCGAGCAGAAATAAATTTCTGTTGAGGAAAAAAAAAGTCTGTTTGGAAGCCACCCAGTCTATGAGCTTTTTGTTTTGGCAGTCTGAGCAGGTGAGGATGCAAGGCCAATCTGCTGTCGCTCCTTTTTAGAAAAACCAAGAAGGTAAGGAATGGCACTACTCAGCTTTGTAGAAATTGTCAAGCCACAGAGCCCCTTCTTGTGGTAACTCCAAGAGCTGGTGCAATAAGAAAGTCTTCTCTCCTGCTCTCTTGAATCCCTGAACAAAGAAAACCTGGGTCAGATATCTGTAAATGAGAAATAAGTCCAGGGATCAATCATTTGGGCACTGATTGTGTGGGGTGTTTCCCTGAAGACTTCACACTTCACAGCTTTCAGACCATGCTTTAAAAAGCTACCATCACCACACAACTCCTTTTCTTGGCATGGCAAGAAATTACAAGGTAAGAAATATTTTTAAACATGAAGAACATATATGTTAACCCTCCCATGCAGAGACTAGTCACCATAATATTTAGTACATTTCCCAAGCATTTCGTGGTTCAAATGGTGAAAAAGATCTTTAATATTCTTCCATAGCTGAATCAAGGCTACAGATTGTTTTCTATGACCTGCCTTCCCCCTCCAATATTCTATTAGAATTATTTTACCATGGCATTAAAAGTCCCTTGTAAACTACATTTTAAGGGTAGAATAATATTTCATCATTGGGTAGAACCATAATTTATTTAATCATTTCTTTATTGACATTCAGGTCTGATAGCACACTGCCATAAAGGAACACACGGTTACACAAATTCACATTCATTGACCTATTCCTGATTATCACCTTAGAACTTAACCACAATGATGTGATTGATGTGAAATATATACATGTATAAATTTTAAAAAAAACACCAAAAAAAAAAAAAAAAGAATTGATTCCTAGAGGCAGGATTACGCAGATTGACTGCATGAGCTATTTCATGACTCATGACCCACACTAGGTAGCATATGTATGAGAATTCCTCTTTCACCACATGATCACCAGCATTAAATATTATCTCTTCTTTAATCTTTTGATAATGTATTATATTTTTGTGCATTACTTTAAATGCTAGTGAAAAATAGTCAGCATGGGTTTTGATTATCTGACACTAAAATAAAATAATGTAAGAAAATGTTCTAGTGAATTCAGCACCAGCTGGAATTAGACATTTGTTTTCAAGAAATGCAGCACGATGATATCTAACTACAGTCTGTGGTTCTAACTTGTGGCTATGAAAACAACAACACAGAAATTGGAAAAGCCAAACCTTATGAATTTAAGCAAACAGGGAAGCAAATACCTGTATTTATTGAATGGTTCCATGTAACCTATTCTCAAAATCCCATATTAAATCTGATATCATGTTATTCCCAATTCTTTGAACAGGTACATCACTGACCCTGACACTCAAGCCTGGAGTCACATGTCTGTTTGCTCCAGAGTCTTTATTCTTTCCAATTGCTTATGCTGTATACAACTAATAGGTGGAGAGAAATTTGACTTGTATGAAGGTCAGACCACCTTAGATCCCATAAAATTGCCCTGTAAAATATGTCTATTTACTAGATTCTTCAGGAAGTTTTTAACCCATTGATTAGGAAGTAAAAGCTCACCTAATAGTCACCAAAATTATTACCTACTGAAAACAGAACTTAATCACAAATAACCGTATACATTTTGTACCACAGTCTTTAAAAAGTATACAAATGTTGAATGTTAAAAGTCCAGGAAAGAGTGACTATGTATACGTGTTTATATTCACAGAGAACTTAAAATTAAAAATGTAAGTTTTTAGTATTATAAGTAGTTTATTAAATCACTGAGGATGATTATTAATGTACCAAAACACTTAAAGCATGGGCTCAAAAATAATAAAAATTAATTTCTCTGAAATAATTTATTCCCACTAATCTGAGTTCACTCATGTAATTAGATTCAGAAGTTGGAAAACAGTGACTCTAGTGCTGGGAAAAGGAATTTGTTGGGAAGTTCTAAAGATACAATGCAGGTACTTATAAAGAACAGAACAGAAGGTTGCTCACACTGACTTTAAAGCTTTTACCAACTCTTTGAAAAAATGATCAAGAGAAAAGTTCATTGTCCATCTTTCTACTTTTGATAGTATGCATTAACAATCTATTTTCCTTCAAGAATGTCCCAAATAGGAAGGTGTGTATATGTGAGTATATGTGTGTATGTGTGTGTGTGTGTGGAACATACACATATATAATACATGACTGCAAAATGTTAACAATAGAACTTTGATAGCTAGTGCCTTATACTTCAGGATGGGCTTTGTCTTTTTCTTGGGAATAAAGCCTGTCTTTTTGCCATCTTTCCTCTTTCTCCTGTCTTCAACTTCCCTACTAGAAATTACAAAACAAAAATACATCATTTTGGTATAAAACCCAAATATTTCAACACAACTTAAAAGTTTTTCATCAACCCCCAATAGATGTTCCCAGCCCAGTTGGCCACACTTCCCCTCAAACATGGTCATCTCGTCACACTGGTTATCTCTCAGCTTCTCAAGGACACTGCCCATTTACAAGTTTGCATGTACTATTTCTTATGCTTGGAATTTTCTATCTTGACTTCACTATTTCCTAGCCCTGTCTTTGCCAAACTACCTCCTACATACTCACCAAGGCTTAGTTTAATCCTGAGCTCAGTTTCCATTTCTTTGGGGAAAACTTTCCTTGGCTCCCCAGATCAGGGCCAACTCCCTACTATAAACTCCCAGCACATCATGAGTCCTGCTCGTCCACATTATTTGTGTCATGGTTTGATTGTCTGTTTTTCTTGCTATCTGGTTAATTACTTAAGAACAGAAATAGTCTTCACTATCTCATCCCTGAATCCTCAATATCTAGCTTAGAACGTGTCATTCTTAACATTTTATGAGTAAATGAAATGAATTGGTAATTACCATTTGACTCCCAGGAACATTTCCACTCAATATTTATGGTCAAATGAAGACATTTCTAATAAAACAAAGCTGAACATAATTCTCAACAACTCATTAAAGTACTTCTTAAGGATGCATTTCAGACAATAAAGAAGTGAACTCAGATCACAAAAGACTTACGATGTTGTCAAAATACTGGAAAACCTAAGTACTGACTGTGTCTAATAATAATTGCAATGTGAACTATAGGTTGTTTGACAACAGGTATACCAGTTTAATAAAAGAAAGTACAGTAAGAGGAGGACAAAAGAAACTTAAATGATCTAAAAATCTCAAATTGCTTGAGAAGAGACTCAAAATATAGATTAATGTTACAACTTAGGATGAAGTTTAAATAAGTTTAAACATCTAGTGATCCAAATTTAAAATGTAGGCAAAATATGTAGCTTCCCCTATCCTCCAAATTGTAGAAAGTTGGTTATGAAGAAATAAAAATCATCCAAAATAACAGGAGTTAAATAAAAGAAATATAAAGTAGGACAAATAGAAATCTCAAAATATATCAATGATTTTAATCAACAAAATGACTAAGCTTTTCAGTTAAAAAGCAAATATTGTTATACTAAAAATTCCAACTTTAATAGTATAAAAAAAGCAATCAAATCCTAAAGACACAAAGCAGTTGATGTGTTGATCCTTTCAGTGAAAGGATCAAAAGAGACATGTATGAACCAAAAGTAGAGGACGGTGACCATATTAATGCCAAATTCAACAGATTTTATGTGCAACTATATACATATGCACATACATAGCATTTAGAATATACATAACATGGATATACATATTATATATAATACGTGTATATTACATTTATGTATACATTACATGTATGCATATGCATATATATCTCAGCTTCAGGCAAGAAGACATATATATGATATGTATAATATTTATTATGTATAATAAATATACATATAAATACAAACATATATAGTACTAAACAGTTATATTTGGTAGAAAGATAAGTGAAGACATGAAGAAATGAGGAAGAGGCCATCAATTCATTTGCATCTTCAAGTCATTTGGAAGCCCTTGCATAGAAAGGGGGAAGCTTTGTGGAAACCATGGATAAATAGAAAGTTCAAATATATGCAAGATGTGAATAATTACAAAAAAAATAAACCCTGTGTAAATCCTTTGACTGAGTATGCACTACCATGATAGGGGCAAATGCTCACACAGAAAGACCTCCCTGAGCTCAGCAGGTGCCAGTTCCCTTGACTGCGGGCCAAGTACTCTGACTTCTGCTACTGTTTGGCATGGTTCCTCCAGGACCACCCTTAATGACACAACAGCTTACCTGTATGTCAGGGTCCCTTATTCTTCCAGACTCAGGTCAGAAACCAAGAGGAACCCAGATGCTCTTTATCAAATAAACATCTTCTGATTCTCTCTTCCCCCATTTCATAGTGAGTCTGACCTCATTCTTTCTTCATTCATTCCTCCATTGACTTACTGCTTTTGCACATTTACTAGACATTGGGCAGTGTTCAAAGTACACAGAAAAAGCTTCTAAAGAGTCTGATCCTTAGGAACTATCTAGTAGATTCTGCTCCTATTACTTCATGGGATAGGAGATGTGTGATACCAATTACCAAACTGTGAGCAATCCTCCACCTTGGAAAACAAAACTTTTCCTAACTTCTGGTAAGAAGACAACCCTCAGTTAACATAGATTCTTTCTCACATTTTTCATAAGTGGTGATTACAAACACGTCAATATTTTTTTTTACTTATCCACATTTTTTACTTAAAAGTTATTTCCATTGCAAAAAAATTGTATTCAACAGACAATTTAGAACATGAATACCAATAAAATTAAAAGCTGTCTACCACTTCAAGAGAGTTGCTACCAACACTTCAGCATACCATCGGTTGTACTTTTTTTTTTCTAATATTCACATAAATAGGTTTACTCATTCATTTCCATTATGAGATAAAACAACTAGTCTGAGGACAGAAAGGGGATGAAGACCCTTGGAAATTACCAAGTCAGGCATTTGAAGTAACTTTTAAAAAATCACACGTTCATTGGACTAATTGTAAAATCTCCACTAAGAAATTACAAATCAACAGTATGTTAGTAAGGGAAATGATTTCCCCGAAATGGGAAAGGAAAAAAAAAAAAACCTAACTCTTTGTATTAGTTATCTATTACTGCATGACATATTGCCTCACCGCCTCCTAGACATAACAAAACAAAGACTTAAAATTGGCAATGCCCCTGCAGGAGATGTGTCTGCGCTCTCAGAACACCTCATCAAAATTCTCTTCTCTCCCTTTTTTTAAATTGTGGTAAGAACGGTTATGAGATCTACTCTCTTAACAAATTTGTAAGTGCACAATGCAGTATTGTTAACAATGGGTACAGTGTTTTGGAGGAGATCTCTACAATTTATTCCTCTTGCATGACTGAATCGCTATACCCATTAAACAGCAACTCCCTGTTGCCTCTCCACTCACCCCCCTGGTCTGGCAAACCCAATTCTACTATCTGTTTCTTTGACTTGACTATTTTGGAGATCTTCTCTAAGCAGAATCATGCAGTATATACGTCCTTCTGCTACTGTTAAGTTCACTTAGCATAATGTTCTCCTGTTCCATCCGTGTTGTTGTGTGTGACAAGAATTCCTTTTTTGAAAATGAGTGTCTTGTTGTTTATACTGCCTCCTCTCTGTGCAATCATCTGTTGAGGGGGCATTTAGGTTGTTTTTAATCTCTTAAATGTTTTAGATAATGCTACAATGAACCCAATAGTGCAGGTTCTTTGAAATTTTGAATTCAAGTTTTCTTGATATGTGCCTAGACGTGGGATTGCTGGCTCATGTGGTAGTTCTAGGAATTTATAGATAACTCTAGAAATTTTGACTCCAAAAGTAGGGTTTGAATCACTAGCTTTTGCCATAGCCTCCTCCCCATTATACAATGGATAATGGGCAGAGATATGGCCAACTTGATTGTCAACCTCTATAGAAGATGTTCAATCTGATCCAGCTTTACTAGGTAGCAGGTTCAGAAAGCTGGAAGCTGATTTCCAAATGGTTGCTCACTCACTGAGAAACCTAGAAAAATATATATTCCAGGGACTGGTTCCAAACATAATGAATATGAATATCTAAGGGAGGACCCTAGAATGTGTATTTTATGGATCTCTTAGTCAATTCTGGAATTTGTATCAAGTTTGGAAAACACAGCAAAGGAAAACTATGAATTTCTGGCCTGAAGTTCTCTGAGTCACCCCAAAGCCTCCAGTGGTCCTTGGATTCCAGGAGACATCTATCTTAATACCTTCTAATGAGTCTGCATCCTGATGTGGCGGTTAGACTTGGGTCTGTGGTTTCAGTTGAAAGAACGTTGCCAGGTATTGCCCAGAACTGCTGCCCTGTGACAGCCTACTGTTTTTTGATTTTCAGTGCCGTTGTGCTGTAGCCACCTCTCTGTGGAGTGCTTTCCCACGTTTGAACATTGTACATAGCAGAAAAGGAGTTCACGAGAATAAGAGAGCTAACCTGTGAGCCTCTAGTTTTAAATTCTGAAGGCACGCGTTCTCTATGAGAGGCACTTTACCCCCTCTCAGCCGCAGGTCCTTGTGCCAGGTAAAGGTGGTGGCAGTTCTCCCTGCATGCACACCAAGCAGCTAGCGGGCCTGGGCCTAGGCCACCATTGCAGTTTCCACAGCCGATGATGAAAAGTCCTACAACTACTCTGTCAATGCACATGTCTGACCCTGAGCACTTGAAATGGGGCTAATAAAAGCAGATATCTTACTTTGATTAATTTAGCTTGCAATAACCATATGCGGAGATGACTTCAGCATCGGAGCATAGTTCTGATACTTTACCTATTCATTATATTATACAGGGCAGGAAACAGCAGCTTAGTTTCACTGATGAAGAAATTGATACTCAGAGGGAAAAAAAATGACATATCTGAGGTCACAGAGTGGACAAGGGGAAAATTCAAGCCTGTGATGCTATAATACTAGAACTGCCACACACCCTCCCCCACCCCCATACATACATACAGTGTGTGTAAGATATTGATAGGGGCTAAAATAAAACTGAATGTCCCATCTCTGGGGCATCAACTCTGTTTTAGTTACAAAGCCAAAACAAAACGGAAAGCCAGAGAGCAGGACACACACTATCAATTCCTCCTGGCCCTGTGGACGGGTCCAGCCCGCAGCTTGGCTTCCTCCTCCAGGCATCCTGGCTCAACACAAGCCTTGTGGTGGAGTGTGTTTTATTACATGCCGAAACTCCAAGATAGCTTGGCCTCCAAGAACAAAAGTGATTGTGGGGTGAAGAGGGAAGGAGGCCAAGAGGCTGTCCCACCGTCTCGCAGGGTGGACATCCCATCACGTGCCACAAGCTGCATTTGGGAGGCCTCCCCCGCCTCCTCTCCTTGCCTTGCCCAGCACCCAGAGAAAACTCCTTTTCTGACAGTTACGGTTGTCCATTTAAATCACATTACCCTGTAAGTGGATATACAAATTGTCAGCCCTAATGAAATTTAGGAGGAAGCAGTGGGAGAGGTGAAAACACTTAGAACTGGTTTCTTGGTTTTCGAGACCCAAATTCAAGTGGTTAAAACTGCTCCTTGAAGACAGGGTTGGAGTGTGGTTCCCCGCCAGCACATGGGGGCTCCCCTGGGACAGCACAGTTGTGTCTTCCACCCTGAACCACCCTGGACTGGGCCAGAAGGTATATCTCAGTGCAGATGGAGTGCTCCTGGAAGCAGGATAGAGTCCTCGTTCCTGCACCTCCAAAGAGGCCTGGCACAGAGAGGCATGAGGGATGGAATGAAAGAATAAAAGCTCACAGCCCCCATGTACAGCCTGAATCCAGAAAGTCAGGAGATGCTCCAGGAAGGGGGGGAATTCACCCCGATGCCAGAAACCCCTCTGGAAAGACTGTTATGGGGAGGGGAAGGCAGTGAGCATGGCCCACTTTCAGTCTGTTCTCTCAGAAAATGCAGGCTTGTGAAGTGGAGTGCTGAACGGCAGACTGGATTAACTAATGAATTATCTGCCACTATATAATTTATCAGGCTTCTTCCTCCTGGGCAGGACATGAGGGCTTTTGGATTAAGATAATAATTTAATAGCTTCCATTTATGGAGTAGTTACCAGCTGCCTGTCACTGTGCAAACACTTGCCCTCTAATCCTCACAAAGCCCCTGCACAGTGGGTGTAGTTGGCCCCTTTTACAGATGAGGAAATGAGAGCACATAAAGGTCCAGAAACATGCCCAATTGTGCAGGTGTTTCTGATTCTCAAACTCATAGTTTTCCTATCCTGGGCCCTCCACTCTTTTCGGGTGGAACAGGATGTGGTGGATAAGCGGGTGCATGCAGGAGGAGACAGGCCAGTGATGTTTCTCAATTTGCTCTGGTCGGACCAAAGCCACACGGGCTGGGTTCCCCCGGTATTCCTATTATTTCAAATAAGCATGACTCGAGGTCCTTGCCAATACCAAGATATAGTAGCAGCTTCCTGGGACATACATTATTGAAAAGGAAAACAGATTCAGTCCTGTGAACCCTTTAGACCACTGTACATATGTTAGGTAATGAGGTTCAGAGACGGGCACGAACTTGCCCAAGTCACACAGCAAAGAGGTGGCCAGAGTGGGAACAGAATTCTATTGGATCAATGGTACAGTCAGATCCAGGACTCTTTCAGTACTGTTCAGCACACAGGGCCCTGCTGTTTACGATCCCTGGATTCTCCTATAGCACAAACTTGGGAAAACTATAGGAGGAAGTCTGAAGTGGCCTCACCTCAAAAACTAGGACAAATGACTGATTCAGGAATGAAATGGAGGTTTCTAGTATTTCCAGCCTTCCCAGAAGCCCTGGAGCATTCTCATCTCCTGGAGAAAAGCAAGGATTCTGTGGTCAGGGAGACCTGGCTTCCTTCTCACTAGCTCATATGCTGGGGAAAGAGACTCAATTTTCTGGAGTTTCTCTTTCCCCTTTACTGTAAAATGGAGATAGTAGCTCTTTTTTTTTATCAGATGCTGTGAGAGTAAACAAAGTAATATAATTAAAAATGTCCAAAAATCCCAACAATGTATTCACCGAAGTGCTTAGGAAATGGGAGCAGTTCTGATAAGGATGCAGTACGTGGTATAGGGGGCTTGCCTTTCAACCTTAGAGGTGAGGGAACTGAGGTGAGAGGTAGCTCAGTGACTTGTCCAAGGAGCACAGCTTACTGTGTAGAGGAAAGTGACATGGGGTATGGTGAAGGGAGCAGGATTCAGTGGCAACTCTTCTCAACCCCGAATCGTGCTTTGTGAAGCAGAAGTAAGCATCTCCCATTGGCATCATCAGCCTCTTCTAAGTCTTGGAAAAGCATTTCACAGAATTTCCCATGGACAGGGAGGAAGTGATGAGGCTGAGCTGAGGCCAAGCCCATCCTTTGACTCACCACATTTGCTTGCCCAGCCTGAACCTGATCAGGAACCTTCAGGAGACCTCTCTCCCAGTGTCTCGAAGGAAGCATTTTAATTTGCTAAATAAGGGAGGCTTGTGAGTCATTGAAAGCCAGTGGTGAGAATATGGCTATTTCATGCAATGGTCCCTACAATCTCCACCGAGTGCCTACACTGCATATGGTGAGCCAGCCTCACCATCATCATCATCGTAATGTTAGCATATCCTCTTATTACAAGAGGCAACACAAGAAACTCAGTAGTTAAATAACTGAACAAAGAACACACAGCTAATAAAAGCAAAGTTTAGTGCTAGGCCTTCTTGATTCCGGATTCTTTGGCCCACCCTCTGCACCACATTTATGGTTGATTTCTGGAGGTGAAGGAGGATATCCTATTGTAGGGTCTGTCACAGTCACATACTGTGATCTTGAGCCATGAGAACACTGTTGGCAAAGATGCTACAGAAACTTCTCCCATCCTATATGAATTCCCTTGCAAAGAGATATTGCCACACCTGCCAGGGGGAAATGGAGCTATTTCTCCACCTTTTTTAATCTGGGCTGACCTTGACCTAACTTTGCCCAGCAGAAGGCAGTGGAAGTGATAAAGTACAACTTCCAATTCTAGGCTTCAAGTAGCCTGAAGCTTCCATTTTCACTTTCACAGAATGTGGTACCACAATGTGGAAGAATACAGGTTAACCTCCCTAAAGATAAGAGAGCCCATCAAAGAAAGGTCAGCTAGAATCAGCTACTGTCTCGTCAGTGAGGCCATGTGAATTCAGCTGTAGCAGGACTGTCAGTACCCACGTAGAAGTCATAGTGAAACCCTCCAGCCACCCCAGCCCAAATATTTGACCCACAGTCTCATGAACAAACATATTATTTACTGTGTGAAGTCACTAAATTTTGGTATAAGTAAGATGTATTATTCAGCAACAAATAACTGATGAGTGCTAAATTCCTTGCAGCCTCAGTTTCCTCATCTGTAGAATAAGGATATATTCACACCTGTCTCTGATGAACTTATTATAGAGAGTTGATGAGATAAAATCTGGAATAGCAGCGCACTATGTTTGTAGCAGCAAGAAGGTCAGTGTCAGCACCTCTGGTCAGAGCCTCTGAGGCAAGAGACACAAAGGGAGGCCTGCAGTGGGTAGGGGGAATATGTATAGGAGGTTATCCCTAAGGCAGGAGTGTGAGGTAGAATTTACAGCAACCGACACTGATGGTGGTTAGGTGGGCAAGCATCTGTCTCCATTTGTGTGAATTGCAGGGTCATGAGGCCATTCTGAGTTGACCTGGGAACCCAGGATTGCAGAGGTGTGAGTCAAAGCTACTTAACACCAGAATGTCCCCCAAATTATGGAAGCCTGGGGGGGGGGTCCAAGAACTAAGGAATTAAAGAGTCAAGCGACTCTACAGGGTCATTAAAGGTCGGTCCTGAACATGTTATTCCTGCTAAGTATCTTCCCAGCACTCCCCGTCCTCATCAGGCAGATATCTGAGCCCCACCTGGCACAGCCTGGGCCCTCATGAACCCTGGCCTCATCCCCCACCCTTTTCTTCACCTTCACATTCCAACCTACCTCTGGACTCATGAATTCTGGAATGGATCATCTCCTCTTCTATCTTTCATCCTTTGCATAAGCTGTGCTTTTTTTCTTGCATGTTCTTTCTTACTCTTCCCCCACTTACCTGGGTAATACCTACTTACCTTTGAAAACTTCACCAAGATGATACTTCTGCTGAAAACATCCCTGATTTCCTAAGCCTAGGTTTGAATCTCCTCTCTGTGGCCCTCATGGCACCCTATCTTCCTAATTCCCCCTTCATTTTGCCTACTGAATACTCTGGCAGAACAGGGTCCAAGTTTTCCTGCTTGTCGCTGTAACCTAAGTCAGTCCCTGGTACAGAGGAGTGTTTCTTAAATATCCCTTGATGTGTAAAGGATAAAACAGTAGATTTGGATGGGCCCTTAGAGGAAAAAAAAAAAAAAACAAGAACAAAAAAGGAAACCAGAGGCTCAGAGACTTGCCCCAAATAATACAGGGGTTATGTCAGAAGTGGGAATAAGCCTTGCCTTTGCTGACTGAGGCCTGTGAGCAGGCCTGTGAGCTATCCCAGGTGATGGAGGGAGGAGTCCTGTTTGATAATGAATGTGGAGGAGTCAGGACATGTTAAAGCTTCTTACAAGATGGATTCTTCAGCTGAAATGGCAAACTTCTCAGGACCCAGTGGGAAGCGTTGTGAACATATGCAGGGGATCTTTTTATCGAGAGTCCCCCACTGTGTCCAGTGACCTAGTATGTCCATGTCCCGGCCATGGAAATATGATAGATGCCAGGAGGGGCAAAGTGTTAGTGAGAATGAATTACTCTAGCAAACTTCAGCATGTCAGAGGCTTAATACAACAGAAATATATTGTTTAGCTATACAACGGTTGGAGAGAGTTCCTGGTCAGTTCTTTTCCTCCATGTAGTGGGTCACAGACCCAGGCTGCTTCCACACCATTTCTCCATTAACCCTTAACATGCTAGCATCTCTGCTAGCAACTGAGAAGGGAAAGATGCAAAGAACAGCTCACTGGCTTCTCAAAAACCAGAGTTCCAAAACTAATACAAATCACTTGCATTCACCTCCCATTGATAGAAACTGGCCTTTTGTCCTTCTCTAGATGCAAGCAAATCTGGAAAATGCGGTCGCTGCTTAGGAAGACATTGTCTAGCGTCAGTTCCACATTGATACAGAGAGAGAAAAAAGTGTTGGTAAATATAAAGGCTCTGGGCTGACATCAGCTGTGCAAACTTCCATTTTCCCATCCAGAAATAAGAGTAATAGTATTACTGCAGAAGACTCCTGGACAGCTCACCTATATATATATGTACTATCCCCTTTGCAGCCACAAAGCACCTGACCCTAATGGAATACATTATCACTTGCCAGAAAGGGAGGTGCTTTACTTCAGTGCTCCCCAACCTACCTGGGGGTGAGGAACAGATGTTCTGTGAACAGAATGCTACCTTCCACAAGTTCTGAGTTCAGCAGCCAGTATCTCTCTGGCAGCTCTGTGATTTGTACTGCCATATGCTTGTGGACACTGTGTCTCTTTCAGCAAAGCAACGATTCATCATTCATCATTTCCCAAACTTGTTCGGCTGTGAAATTTTATGTTGAGCATCTCCTGGGTCTATGACTGATGTAATGTTTTTATAAATTTCAGCTCAATAACAAAGGTTAAAGAATAGAACAACTTCCCTTAGCTATGTGGGAGTAGACTGGCTTTGTTTTTAATAATAATTCTCACCCTTGCTAAGTGGCTGCTATTGCTAAGCTTTGGAGGTGACCTTTGCAGGTTCTATCAGGTCATTTGAATATCAAACCAACCTGGGCAGTTACTTCCGTCCCCATGTTCCCACTGAGGAAAGCTGAGCAGAGAGTCAAGAACAGTGGCAGGGATAAAATCTGGAATTGGATGTTTTTTAATGACTAACTACTTATCAATATCTTATGGTGTGCCAGATATTTTTCTACACCAAGAAAATAATCTTTTGATTCACTTATTTCTTTTAGTCTCATTGACTAGATTATATAGCCAATGACTTTTCCTATTTAGACTCAGGATTTTCCCACTGGGGTGTTTGCCTCCCATGGGACAGTCAGCAAGATCTGGAGGTGGCGGGGGGGGGGGGGATATGTGGGTAAAGCCCAGGGTGCTGCTACACATCCTCCAACACACACAGCAGCTTCCACAAAGAAGAATCATCTAGCCCAGAATGTCAATGTGGTGCAGATAACAAGCCATGGCTTAGAGAGGAAAACCTTATTAAAAACCACCATAAGAGCATGTGCCTGCAGGGGCAGTTAAGTGCCATGCCATCGTGGCAAGCTCTCATGGCCTTACCTATCTCCAAGTGGTAAATTGTGTTATGGGGGCCTGTGACCCCTGTATTCAGGTGACTGGTTCTTCCCAGTTTTTAAGCCAGAAGTCCAAATTTGAATATGAAAACACTCATGTTTCAAATGTTAGCAGCTCACTTAAGTCCATTTTAATGCTTTGCCTGTCAAGCAAAATGTATTTAGGAATATAACTAGTGGACAGCCAGTTTGCCACCTCCCCTAAATGCACACTAAGAAGGGTTCCTAGCATTAAACTGGGCGCTATTGAATATATTGAACAATACAACCCAAGCTTCTTGGGTTTAGTCTTCAGTCTTTCTCTGTCCTTCCTAACATGACATTTAGTGAGCTCATGATTTTGTACTAGAATCCACTGTCAGTCTTAATGCTTTAACTCAATTTTACCCTTACCACAACCCTAACAGGTAGCATTTTAAAGATAAGGGTTCAGAAGTACAGAAAGGTCATGCAACTTCTCCAGGATGACAGCAAATGGCAGCACCCGGCTTTGAATGTAGATAATCTAGTTCTGGAGTCTACGCAGTTATTTGCGAAATCAGTTTAGGCTGTGAAAGACACTGCATCCCCATATCCTATATACATAGGAAAATTTGCAAAGCACTTCTCTGCCTTATTAGTAACCTAGATAGCAATACGCTGGTTAGCTTGTCTCTGCCAAGCATCAGTCCCTCTATCTGATTTCTCAGCTGGGGCTACGGGTGGTGATTTTGCTCCTTGGGTTACATTCTGCAAGTCTGTGACATTTTCAGTTGTCACAAATGGGAGAAGAACTAATGATATTAGTGACAGACATCAGGGAAGCTTGTGAACATTACCCACGATAAATTCCACAACAAAAATTACCCATCCCCAAAGCCACTAGTGCTGAGGTTGAGAACCCGAATGTAAATCCCTGGCTTACTTTGCAATATGCAGCCAGTAATTCACTCTGACTACTTACAATATTGTTTTATTACTCTCTTCAAACCTGTCCACCTTCCTTTTCTTTTTCTGGACTTTCATCATGATCCTGTCACTGTGCTAAATGTTTACATGGAGTAGTTATCGCCAAGCAAATTTCTATATATCACCAGCAGTAGAACTAGTAAGAAATGTAAAGGTTAGCAACAGTAAAATAAATATGAGCATTAAAATAAAAAATAAATCATTGAGATATGATCATCAGGTCATCTACATGACTGAAATGTGAATGCTTTATTCTTATGCCCTAAGCCATTATCATGCTCTGTACTCACAGCACATCAATCCTCAACAGTCATGGACACCATCTCTGCTAAACACACAGGACTCTGCCAATTTCATAAAATGATTTTAATAGAAAAGTACAAGATATGAACAAAAATAAATAATCTTTATCTCATTTCTAGCCCAGGAAATTGTACACTGCATATAAAACTGGTCTAAAATGCAATTTTCGTTTCCTTTTTTTGCTTTTGAAATACTGAAACAGCATTTTATTTTTCTAGATGCAAACTGACACATTTGTTTCAAAAATCATACCAAATTTTATTCTACATCCATTTTTTGAAAGTTGGCTAACAACGATGATGTTTCACTAGAATAAAATATCACCCAATCATCAGATTTCAGTGTAGCTTGTGTGAACAGGTAATTTATAAGATTCCTCTATTAAGCAAAGTTCTTTTAATTAATTCCTACATTGCTGATTGTTACCTGTATTAAAAACCTATTCATAGTCTTACTTGCAAAACATGGCATTTGGTTTTCACCATTCCAGAGAGAGAGAGAAAAAGAATTTAAAAAAAAATAAATATTTTAAGATTATAGTTTACAGTGACAATGCAGTATTTTAGAACTACACCTCGGTGCATATTTGCATTACATATATGCTTCAAGTTAAAAGAACACTCTATCTCTCTCTACTTTATTATGGACCACTCAGCCTCTGGGGACTGTTTTTGCTAATGATCTCATAGAATCAGCCAGTACCAGTCTTACTTGGACTGTCCCCTAGACTGTCATATTTGATGATGAGTGACTTGAGTTATGTTTTACTAAAAGAAACTGAAAGCTGGTTTTGGCAAAAGACTTTGGGTAGACTACTAAAACCTAATCACTGCTGGTCTCAGGAGGTCAGTAACTCCAAGAATTAAACAGATAAACTGGACTAAAAAAAAAAAAGTCTTCCTTTTACATAAGCCCATAATTACTATTTTGAACACAGCCTCTGTTTACTGTTGCCTATATATAAATTTTTGTTAATTTTCCTGTATTGGGAAGATCTTGAATGCACTCCAGGATGAGAAGGAAAAAAAATATGCTGACACTCCCAAATTGAGTATATGTTTTTGCAATAAAGAATACTGGTCAATATACAACTGAGGAAAAACTGAAACAGATGTGAGTCCTAGAACCACAAGCGTTTGAATTTGCCCAGAAATGCTATTTTAAACACTCTATATGTTGGTCTACTGTTTTTTTCTGTGGAATAATGCATTCTTGGCATCCTTAAAAGGGTTCAATATGTTACAAGGTTATCCGGAAAGAAAAAAAGCAGAAGGCTAACATATCAATCTGCACAGAGTTGGCCAGATTTTGGTGTACGCTTTCGGAAAGCACAAGAACTTGTATTAATTGCACTTAACACAACGGACCTTTAGTATCCAATGAGTTTTTGTTCTCTGCAGACTGAGGCTTGCTTCTCATAAAACTACTTTCAAAGGGCATAGAGATCTTTAGTAACTTCAAATAGAGAAGCGCAATAGTTGCGTGATAAACACAAATAGGCTTTTTTGGACTAAAATTCTGGTCATGGATAAAAGCCTGGGTCTTTTCGGTTCTTCCCTGAGCTGTTACAATAGCAACATGCTCAAAACAATTAAGTTACATGCATAATGCTAAAAGAATGTGAACAATCCTATAACCAGCTTTAAGCCATCTGCTTGATTTCTGTTTTTGAGGAACATATAGAGGAAAAGAGAATTCCCCTTTTGTTCCGTTACATATAGAAACCTTTTGAAGCTTCCAAATAGTTTGGTTTTGGTAAAATTCTCCACTCTTCTATTACTCTGACATGTAGTCACCCTAAACTATCCCTCATGGTTTCTCAGAAATCTCCACATGAAGTATCCAAAGGACAATTGAAACCACTTACCAATATACAAGTAATGTTTTATTTTATATTCTATCTTCCATTCGGCCTAAGCCTTTCAATGTTTTTTTTTTTTTAAACCAGTGAAATATACAAATCACACAAGACAGAAATATGTACATTAAAAGTACAGAATAAAGGCCATAGAAGATAGACATAATATCTGAATGACAAGTAGAATATTTTACATTAAATAGTTTCTTTTAAAAACTAGGATTGTTAAACTCAACTCTCTTCATAAACACGAATCACTAAAAAGAAACAAAATCTGGTTTAGCAAATAAAAAATTACTTCATGGTTTTTGTATAATAAAAACCAAAAAAGTGACATTTTAAACGAATTAGTGCTTTTTAATTTCAAGATCTTTGCTTGCAATTCACTGCAACCGAGAGGAAGTGAACATCCTGTGCAATAAATTAAGAGCCACAGCTGGCTGAGGTGACACGAAGGCCACCAAGCCGGTGAGGGTGGCAGGAGAGGTGCAGCTTTCCATCTATGAAAGCCATGAAAGTATGAGATAAGAACACATTGGATGGCACTTTTGGAAAAGGTGTCCTTGTTCAAAAAAATGTCAAACTAGCTCCATCTGTCATGAGCCAGATTTTCCTCAGGGACTCAAAAGGTCTAACAGGCACTGGCTTCCACTCTCCGAAACAAACTGAGAGAAAAACCTGACAATGTTTCTGAGCTGGAGTATTTCTTTGCCTCCATGTCTATGTGGAACAAGTAATGCCCTCTCCAGAAAGTATACAAAATGAAGGTCAGAGAGAAAGGGGGAGGGAAGAGAAAAGAAATCTTGAAACCAGTACGAATATCAGTGGGTGAGACCTTCCAGGTTCCTCAGAAACACGGTGTGTCCTGGGCGATTGCATCAGGACCACTGCCCAAGCTCAAGTCAGACACCTTTTGAAGAAATCCTAATTGGATGGCAAAGAAGAACAACACTGTGCAAGACCAAGAAATAACCCCACAGTGAACTGTAAATCTAAATCACTGGCTGCACTGAGATATAATTATATTTATATTTATATATATATGTCTATATATATATGTTATGTACAAAAAACTTTGAGATATCAGGCACCATTAAACCACATTTCCCCCCCCCCCTTATAAATGCAACTGTTCAAGTACACTGGGAACAGTTTTAGGGTACACCTGCAGTATATTAGGGAAAGCTTGAGCGGATAGTCGAAACACAGGATCATAACAGTGATGCTTTGTGACACCTCTGTGAGCTCCATTAGCCAAGTAATGGCATTAAAACATAAAACTACTGTTCCTCAAAATAAGAATTTAGGAAAAAAAGTCCCTAAGTAGTTAACTGTTTTTGCAAGTGGTGCTCTTAATGTTTTACTTTCTGTCCTATAATCAGAGGGGACCCAGTGGTGCTGCATTTGGAGAGGAGGTTAGGGTCATTCTACAGCATACAGAACCAGAGGGGCCTGTAGGAGGTGATCTGTACTTTCTTTCCCCAAAGAGTTGTTCTGCTCTAGTGCTGTACTGACCGGCATGCAATTACCTTCCTGTGTGGGCTGAGACCCTGTGAGTGGAATCCACGTATTCTTTTCATTACTATCATTTATTAACCAAGTATCCCTAAGAAAATTACAGTCTATTTTTCTTTATATTAAAGTCAACCACCCTGGCCTTGGCCCCGCTCCAAACAAAAAATCTAGCACCTAGAGTCATCTCGGGATCTTTTTCCAATCTGAAAATGTAACTCTTAAAACAACTTTAAATTGTCTCATTAGGAATATTTTCAGGTTCTTAAGAAGTTCTGCAGTCTTTTTTTCCCTGCTTCCCAAGTGTCAGTAGCTATTAGAATAGGATCATCTGCGGATGGAATGTTTGAGAAGAAATGAAACACAGGATATACCTTCTATTTTTGAGGGATATGAGGTTCCCACCCTTAGATGTTTAAATGATCGTTCTGATAATGTTTCAGGCTGGTAGCCCCTGGGGACTGGGGGGGGGGGAGGGGACTGTTTTTTCATTTATCTCTCAAGACCCTTCAACTTTCACCAGAATGTTTACAATTCATTTGGTCACAGAAGCTGAACTGTGCGTAGATCTGTAGCCCCCTTTTCCAGCTGAATGCTCCCTGCACCATATGACGCCATAGTTGGAAAAAAGAAAGCAAATTTTCTTTACCTTCTGGATGTGCACACAGCTAAGTTAGGGCCCCTACACCATCAGAAGAAGTCTTGCCTTACCTTTTCAAAGATCCACAAAATAAATATTTTTCTTGGTTCCCACCCCCCATTATTGCCAAATAATAATTATAATATTAATAATAAACCACAGAGTTCTTAGATGGGAACAGGAAAAAAAAAAAAAGGTTCCGGTTGCAATTCTTGGGGAAAAAAAAAACAATATTAAAAAAACAAAAAAAAAAAAAAACCAAAAAAAAAAAACCAGAAGCACTGTACTTTCTATAAATAAGTGGGTCCTGGGAATAGGGCTGGGGGACAGGCAGGCGGCGCGGCGCCCACTATTTGCACACAAACTGGTCCACGATCTCCGTGCACTTCTTGCACTTGACATAGCAGCACCAGTGGAACTTGCAGTGGCAGCGCTCGGTCTGCACGGTCTTGAATTGGTCATAGCCGCGGCCACAGCACATGAGCTCGCAGCCGTCCATGCCCTCGGACGTCTTGTTGCACAGGCGACCCTGTGTGCCCAGCGAGCCTGTGCTCTCATTGCGCACACAGTAGTCGGGGCTGGGGTCGATGTAGACCAGGTCCTGCGTGGTGGGCGAGTTGAAGCGGCTGTTGACCTGCACCAGCTTGCCCCGGCTGTTGAGTCGCATGGCTGCAGCGCTGTCATACTTTTCCTTCAGGGCATCCCCCACCTTGCGAAAGTCAGCCAGCTGCAGCCAGCATGTCTTGAGGCTACAGGAGCCAGACACTCCATGGCACTTGCAGGCCACATCAGCCAGATTGTACACCGTCTGTGGGGAAACAGAGACAGTCAGCGTACACACTCATGGAGAAGCCCAGATGCAGGCAGGGGTGAGGCAATTAAAGCTCTTTTCTGTGTTCTAGGAGGAGCCAACGTCATCGGTTAAGAGGCTGAGTTATTTCCTTCTCAGTATCCAAAGTCTAGTGGTGTCATCTTCAAAGCATCTACAGAATAGATCTATTCTTAGCCCCTCATTATTATTACATCATCATAAAATAACATAAAGTTTGTATAGAAACAGGATCAAATTGTCATTCCAGCTGCTTCCTCCTTGCAGGGAACACCACCACTAGCGCTAACTAATATATCAAGGACTTCTCCCCAAAACTGCACAAGTCCTGGTCTGTTTTATCTGGATTCATCTCAACAGCCAGTTTGTGAGGATGTGCCATTATCATACCCATTTCACAGAGAAGGAAAGTATGGCACTGAAAAGGGAATTAATTCCATAAACACAAGGAAGAAGAACAAGTATCCAAATTTGAATCCAGGCAGTTGGGTACCAAGCTCATATTCAGGGACTTGTCCAGTTAATAAGTGATAGGGCTTGGAGGCAACCAACCCTAGTTGGGATGAAGGTTCAACTCTTTACTCACCAATTATTGCTTGATCATTTTTAGTAGGCATTTAATCTTCCCAATAACACTTAATGGGCTAGATTAGGTGACAACAATGTCATGCTTAGAGAAGGGTGTGTGGCCTTCAGGGTCATACAACTAGAATAGAGGGCAACTCAGAGGGTAACTCTGGTCACTCCCCTATCACCTAGTTAAAGACAAGTGACTCTGTGGAAAACATGTGACTCTGGCCCTGAATTCATGCTACTGACCTCACAGCTCCTAGCCTCCATTTTCCATCTATGAAGGGAATGGTGATAGTATCACTCCATTGTTACAAGGGTAAGTGAGGGGACACATGGCAAGAATTTGGCATGTTGGTCACTGAGTAATCTAGTCTTTCTCCAGGGTAATGAGGGCATGGCGTATGGGCCGTGTTCCCAGGCCTTTGTCCAGTGACTTTGGCCTCCCAGTATCAGTGTCCACAGGTCTGACCCTGAAGCACTGTGCCCAGCCATATGGAAGGTCGTGGTTGCCTATTTATATTCCTGACTGCCCACAGTTTTCATGCCAGTGACCCTTCAGCACCGGCGTGGTGCTGGCATTCTGGAGATGGCCTGTCGGGAACCTGGAAGCTAGAGTAAGAATGCTGCTTCCACCCAGAACAGTTAACTTCTTTCTCCAGGGGTTCATAAGGGGCTTTCTTAATAAGGAGGCCAGAGTATGCTCCCTCAGCATAAAGAGTTTCAGGCACTCAGTAGTCTGAGGAAGGATTTTGCAAATAGATTTAACCTTTGCTCCCCTTTGAAGAAAATAAAAAGCAAATGCCCCAAGGAGATTCTAATATAATTTCCTGGCACAGGGTCCAACTTACCTCCCCACCCCCACTATCCTGGAGAAAAACTGTCATCTTCTATGTAATCTCATCCCTCAAGATCCAAGCTCCCTACTTAAATGATAAAATTGACCTAAAAGATCTCTCTATTAAAAAAAATGCAGATGTTCAAGAATAAATAATACTAAAGAAGGTTTTCCAGCTCTCAAGAGATCCTCACTCTCCTCTTGGATATCCCTTTGACTTTTTGGCCTGGGCCGCTAAGCCCATGACAACTTCTCTATACATGGGAAGTCTAAAAAGTCCCCAAAGATGAACCAGAGAACCTATATGGGTGTGATGGGACCCAGAAGAGTCTACCCACATTTCTTTTTTGAAGACTGAGGTGTTGGGCACACGGTAGGCCCAAGTACAGCAAGGTGACCCTGACGAGAAAAGGAGCAAGATTCTGTGGGCTCCAGAGAGGGTGCTGACAGGAAGCTGACACTCTCGTTATGCAGCTTCAGCTGAGCCCTGTGAGGACAGAGTGTGAGGCCACAACACAGGCACCTCAGCAATGGGGGCCTGAGACTGAGGCCACACTCTCTCTGGAACAATCATCTGACCCCTGAGGCAGCACAGGCAATATTCTGCAAAGTTCAGTCTGTCCCCAACACCCTCAAAATTTGAAATCAAATTGGAGAAGCTAGGGTAAGCTGGAATTAAGTAGATAATCCTTTGCTTCTTTATCACCTTTGCTTCATAATGTCCACCCATCGAGTTAGCATTTATTAAGCACTTACTACTAACTGACACTAAACAGAGACCTTTAACTGAACCATGTGAAATCATTTTGTTGGTCAGAAATAGTCAAGTTTTGGTAATTTCATACGTTACATTCTATTATACGATTCCAGCCCACCCTCACAACACCCACAAGTGACAGTTCATGCAATGGTCATTTACCAGAAACCAAGGCTCAGAAACAGAAAGGTACAGCTTAAATCTGGATTAAAACCTAGATTTTCATAACTCCAATACTGACAGCCCTTGACCCTATGCTGTGATACACACATTTAATTAAAATGTGCCTGGGTTTCTACCTCGATCCATCACTTTTTGTCCGTGGTCTGAACTGGTCTTCCAGGCCTCAGTTTTCCAATCTTTAAAATGAGGGTGTGTGGCCTTCCAGTTCTCTGGATTTTTCTCTGTGATTATCTTCCCTTTTCACCTCAAAATACAGAAGAGTGAAATCTCTGACCAGAAAGTTCCTGGCACCCACCTTGGGTTCTGTGAAAAAATAATGGCCCTGGTTTTCGATGCTGCCAAAGTTAAGGAAAGTTTTCACCCCTTCATTTTAAAGCAGCCATAAAGTGCCTTGTGTTTAACCACAGAGAAAAAAAAGGGGGTCTTTTTAACTATTGTGGAAAAGTTTTTCATACCCCCCTCAGGAGAAGGAAAGAGCGTGGAACAGAGAGGCTCAGGAAGTTCCCCAAAGCTGTTCCTCTCCTTGCATTTCTGAGGGGCTCTCTCCTCCTCCAGAGCCATCCTCCCATGGACTAACGGTCCTATAAAATCCCACATTGCAGTTTTCCTAGGAAAAAAAAATCCTAAAAAAAAATAGAAAGAAAGGAAATCCTTAGTCCACAAGACCTACTGTGTGATGATGTAAGAAATGGCAAGGAGACATAAAGGCACAGGTAAGTCCTGCCTGAAAGCTGGGGTGCTCCTGGTGTCCTCATTTGGGCACCTGCTGGGATAAATAACTCCGTGTCCAGGGAAGAGAGAGATGCTTATTAACATTTTTACTTCTGAGCTTGGCTGGCCAATTGCACTGAGGAGTAATTTAAAAGGTGGAGAAAGAGCTTTCTTAGACAACTGCAAAGGCCACCTGGGCGGGAGCAAGTCAGGGAGAGAATGACTCACCCCCCAAGCCTCTCTAAACAGGAGAGGGGTGTGCAGAGAATCACGGAGAGAGGCAGAGACTGAAAAGCAGAGACAGGATGAGACTGGGGTGGTGGGACAGAGTGAGAGCAGACTGGCAGGTCCGCTGGGGCACTCACCCTGCGGCCGGCCTCATTGTTGTGGAGGTTCATAAGGATGCGTGCGCTCTCATAGGAGCCCTTGGCATGGATGCGCTCCCGCTCCCGAGCGTCCACGAACTCCTTGGCAAAGCGATAGCCATAGTCGATGTTGTCGCCGCAGCCGCCCCAGAGCCAGTCGCGGGGCAGGTCCTTGGGACGCGCAGCTCGGCTGCAGCCGCAGGTGGACAGCTCGCCCTCGCGGCAGGCCCGGCTCATGGCGTTCACCACCCCTGCCGCGCTCACCGCGTACGTGAAGGCCGTCTCTCGGCTGCCTGCGGGCGAGGATGCGGGGTCACCGGGCTGCCTGCTCCACACAGGCGGAGGGGGACAGGGAGACTGTCACCTCCCTGGCCCCCGCCTCCAAGGAAAGCAGTCATAGTACACTCGTTTCGTAGACATCCCATCCCCCCAAAGATAACCAGGAGCCCAGTACGCGCCACCCCAGCACAAGAAAGATAAATCCACCCAAACACACAGTAATCACAAATGACAAAGGAATAGCTGGCCCTCCACCTCTGTGTGCTGTCATTTCAGAGCCCAAGGCGGGGCTATTCGCAGTGCTGGGTTGATTTTTTTTTTTCTACAACCCTTGAAAATATTGGAAACTTATTTCCAAAATGCACATGAAAGAAATCATTGAAAGAAAACTCAGAATTTGGGTAGACGTCCTTACACATATTTTTGTGTTTGGCATTATTTTCATCTTGAAGTACATCTAGGGTAGAGAATTTGCCAGGCTTAGAGTCTCTGGACATCTTAGTTTGGAAATGGACCCAGACAATGCAACAGCACCCCTGGCTGTGGCCTCCTCGTTTGGCAGCTGTAACATCTCTTTCTCCCTCCACAACGCAGGATGAAATATCTGTCTCAGAACGTTTTTGACCTTCCAAGGGACATTTCTAAACTAGTTCCCAGGGTTAAAAATAAAACCTGCCTCTTCCTAAATTCTAGACTGACTGACCTGATAACTTCTCATTCGAGAAGATGAGTATCTACTTTCAAAACAGCCTGCTGTTCTTTCGAGCCTCTCCTGCAGCTCCCTGACATCTTTACCTCTAAGTGTTAGGGAAATGGCAAGGAGGGGGAGAGCAGAATCAAAGGGAAACAAACTTTTCTTTCTCCTGAAAACCTGCAAAAACTATACAAACCTGGGGAAGGGTGGGTGTTTTTCCTCTCTAAAACCTGTAAAGCACAACTCCCAATAAAGCTGTTAGATAGGAGGTCTACTTGAAGGAGAAAAAGTGGAGCGATTGTAGACTGCCTCCACGTTCACTTGCTCGTGGAGATATTTCTACGGGTAATAAGAAGTCACTTTATGTCGTATGTTGTATATACTATGAAAGAGAAAGGCCAGCTGAAGCAGGTCTGCTGGGACAAGATGAAGCTCTCGCTTTCCTCAACTATCTAATAAAGGTATTGAACTAGGGATGTTTACAGGGGGGGAAGGTTCTTTCTTGAACTGAAGTCCCTGGGCCAGAATTGGTTTCTCCTGTACTTGAAGACCTTACTAACAATCTCTATTTTGGGTGAGGGAAGCACAAGAAGAGCTGACCACAGCACTTGTCCCAGTCAGAAGGGTCACCTGCAGGCGATGGCGTGCCAGTGCAAGAACCCAGCAGCAGCCCTGCTGTTGGACACAACATCTCCACTCTTCCACCAGCGGCCATCGGATCCTCCTTCTAGCAATGGCAGTGCTTGTGACTTATCACAGGCTTTTCCTCTCACATTTTAAAAATTAATAACTTGAGAAGTGTGCTGGTGGTTGGCAGGAGGATCCAGAAAGTTCCTGGGGCGGGGGGGGGGGTGTTATATGTATCTAGTAGAATTAGAGACACAGAGAGCATCCGGGGAGTGGAGAAAAATGAGGAGAGAAGACAAAATCTAGGGAGTTACTTGAGGATTAACACTGATAATACAGAGAATGCAATGGCCGCAGATAGCAAACTTGTAGAATAGAGAGGCTGCAGCTAGAGGAAGAGGAGATAAACAAATCTCTGGGGATAGAGGAAAACAAGACAGTGTCCTTTGATTATATAGAACTTAAAAGGACTTTTATACAAGACAAATAATGCTGCTTTTTTTTGGTAAGTATCTTTTGAGGATTTCCTTTTGCGCCCCAGAAAATAAACCTGGTAGAACACTTTAAGCTAACTGGTCACTGCAGGGAAACTATCAATTTGAAAAGTGCTCTTTGGCTAATCGCCTGTGGATACAGTCATCCTGCAGGCAACACTGCTGGGTCAGTTAAGTCTCCCTCCCTGTGAAATCTGCCATCTATTTGGCGCCTCACACTCCTTAAAAATGGCGCCTTTCTTACATATCTTTTCACAGGGTGGAAACAAAGAGGAGACAAGACAAAAGCTGGAAGGAAAGGGTAACATGATGAAAAATGAGAACATTTCCAAAATGAAGAGAGGGCCCTTCATGAGGCGATTGTACACACTGCCTCCAAGGCAATTGGCACCCTAGAAAAATGAGTTGAGGAGGGGTTGGAGGTGGCAGCCTGAGTTTCTCAGACACCAGCCCCATCCCAGGGTCAGGTTCTCACGGATGAGAAATTCTCTCCATGTCTCTGGGGTACTAAGTGCTTTGGGGTGGATGCACTCACAGACACAGACACACACACACCCACGCACGCGCGCACACACATCCACACACCCTTAAACATCAAAGGTGTTTAAAATTTTTCCATAGCTCTTTCTTTTCAAATATATATCCTTAAAGAGAAAATGAGAGCTAAGTAACTTTCCCGCTATTGGGTTTGGGTCTATGTTTTTTTCTTCTCTCCAGCTCTTTTTAAAATAAATAAAAAAGGGGAGAGGCCCTTCAGTGTCCCAGCAAAGCAACCCACACAGCCACCCAGCAGCAGCTTTCTGCTCAGATATCAGGAACCCACCCGCCCACAACCCATCACCCCAGGTTATGGGACCAACTGCTCACTAGCTGATGACCAGAGAAGGTACTTGCAAGGGACAATTAAATGTCAGCCTTTGGGCCACGAGGGTCTTCTTATTCCAGACAATCCAGATTCTGAATCCTGGATTCTTTTAAATAAATCTCCAGCAAAATTCAAAGTTATCAAGCAATGGCTTATTTTGAACATTCTGGGTCCAAGCAGGCCAAATGTAGGACATATAGAGGAAGATTTCAAATCAAAGCTGTGTTCAAGTGACTATACAGAAAAAAAGAGCTCCAACTGCTGTTTGTCTTCCTGGTTCCCATCAGAGATTCGTGATTTTTTGCTAACTCACATACATGTGAAGAATGTGGTCCCACAGTTTGAGGGGAAGGCAGTTAAGGGGAACAAATAAGGCAAAGGTAAGAGAGGGAAACTGACAATGCATTATTTGGTGATACCTAAACAAAAGTTTAGAGTTCACTCACAAGATCAACATGCAGAATTTACTCTCCAGCACACCCCCAGTTAACTACCTAAGACAGCCCATATTCAGGGAAAATGTCTGTGATCCTGAAGCCTGGCTCCTAGATTCAGATCCCAGTATATACATTAGCACATTTTAATCATTAACAGGAAGGACAAAGCCCTATGAAACTTTGCAAGCTGAGCCTGCAGAACTTTTTCCCATTCAATTAGAGGGAAGGCTTCCAGAACTGTATCATTTTAGTTTATGAAGCCGCTTGGTTGAAACATCCACTGACAACTCTTTTTTGTTCTCAATGAATGCACTTTTCAGGAGTTTTTAAAAAGCATTTTATCCATCCGTGATGGATATTATGCCAACTTTTTTTTTTATCTGTAGTCAGGATAAACAGTAAATTGCTTTGATAAATTGGTTCTTATTTTAGGAGTCACTGCAGTAATATTAATTATAAGAGCTCATTTGCATAAAAGTCAGGCGACCTAAAATATTCACACTAGAAAGCACACATAAGGCCACATGTGTCAGAGAGTATCCTCTGCTATCAAGTCAAACTAGAGACAAACTGATTTATCAAATTCTTTGCCTGTAGACCAATTTTAATGCTATCTCCTCTCTGAATGAAAGACCAAGTTCAACAACATACATAAAATAAAGAATTGAGTTGTGTGATACTTTCTTTTTTAAGTTTTTAGGTTGAGATCTAAAGCATGTGCTTTTATACCAATTGCCAAAATCACAAATGTAAATTGGATCACTTCTAATTAAAATTCTTTCTGTGACTAAAAATAAAGCTTTTAACATATATATCTCTACTGCTTCAGGAAACATCAACATTAGGAAAATTAAAACCTTACTCGCTTTCAACATATCCAGCATTCTGAAAGAGGACAATTTTGGGTTTGATGCATGGTCCATTTGAATTGTGGCTTGTGTTAGGAAATGTCTACCAGTTAAAAGTTTTGAAGTTTAAAAGTATATAAACGATTCAACTTTCCTCATCTACAATTGAGAAACCAAAGTCATTGTCCTGCTATTTTAAACAAAACGCTTTGGGGGGGGGGGGGGCTGGGGGGAACAGTACCAGAAAAACAAAGTGCCCCTCTTGATTTGTTAGAGTCTAAAAATTATAATCAGGTGTGGGAACAGGAAGCAACACAGTAGCAATAATGAGAAAATTCCCAAGTCATCATCTTAAGGGAGAACCCCTCCTATCATGAAAGACTTTGTAAGTAAGCATGAAAGACTTTTTCTGCAAGAAAAGGTTATCTATTTTGAAAGAGAAGGTAAATAGTTTCCTACCTATCTGCATAACCCTGCCAAAAACGGAGGTGTTATCCACGGTGCTGCAGTTCCATCTTCGATGTCGGAATTGATACTGGCATTCTTTGATGCCTGTCTTCGCACCTTCCCCTATGTACTGCATGTGGTCCTGATACAAGTGGCAGAGTTTCTTCTGTCCTTGAGAAAGTCCTGCCAGTTGGCTGCAGAGAGGCTGAGCTCCTATGATATATACTTCTGACATCTGAACAGGGTTATTCATACCTAGCGACCTAAAAAGGGGGGGGGGGAGATGTGCATTCAAGATTTACGTGAACTCTCGAGGTAGGCCCCATGAAAGCATGTCAGCAATACATAGTTTTAAGCACACAGATGCTTTTTCTCTCCCGCTTGTCCTCATGACAAAGTATGAGAAGGGCTTCATAAAACTTCTCTGTTTAAACTCCACTCAGAAAACGGAGGTATTGTGTACTCCCCATCCCGCCATCTGGCTCCTCAGTTAGTTTTCACTCCCTTCCTTGCCCCTCTGCCATACATTTGAACCAACATTTCCGAAATCCACTCAGAATAGGGGGAAATGGCGGTTTCGGGGACGGGCCTCTGACATTAGAGAAAGTGACTCACTTTGCCCCACAAATTGGACTGATCTGCCTTGAAAAAATATGAATGCCGAAAGTAGACACAATTCGACACGGGTAGGAGATAGCAGCCACTTTTGACTGATGGAACAGTGGGACAAGTATACAGACTGAAGAAAATTCACCATGTTCTGGACATTTTAAAAGGGCTCCTTATGTGATTGTAAAGGACCCAAGACAAGGTATCCAGTGAACAGAAGTCATGTTTGACAGTCAGAAAAACGCTGTTCATTTACAGGGAAAAAAAATATCCAGAACCCGTCAAAAATAATCCTCTGGATATATTGCAGTCTATCTACAAGGTATTTCAAGTCAACCTTCTTTTGAT
Source organism: Uropsilus gracilis (assembly GCA_004024945.1). NCBI lineage: Eukaryota > Metazoa > Chordata > Mammalia > Eulipotyphla > Talpidae > Uropsilus > Uropsilus gracilis. The sequence goes on along the minus strand of PVHY01002387.1, from coordinate 5,391 downwards.
CAGATTTCAAGTTCATATTCTTCCCCACGTGAAGGTTAGCTGTCTTAATAGAACTCTGTCTGCTTCAGAACCTGAAGGTTAACAACCTCAAGTGACAGAAAATAAAAGTTGGAACTCTCTCTTACTACCTAGAGGTGGCAAAAAGTAATTTAACTGATAGGTTTACAATTATCAGAGAAGTGAATTTTAATTCCCCTTTATTACATGGTATACTACAAGTATATCTCTGAACAAGGACCTCATAGAAAAGATCTAGATTTATACTTCCAAACTTCCAATTCCCTTTGGAGCTAACGATAAGCTTTCCAGTATTAGCAAGTGAAAAGAATATTCTTATTTTAAAAGATACATAAATAAAATCGGTATTAGAAAAGAGCACCCAAGCTCGTGATTCAGGTTCAAACGCTCAGCATTATACACATTAATCTTTTAAAAATAATATTACAAAAAAAAAAAAAAGAAAAAGAAAATGCACATAGAATGAACTTACCACCAAGAATTGGCTTCTATGACAACCTGGGCGAAGGAAAAAAATATGGCCAAAGCCATTAGGAAGAACTTGGAAGACATTGCACTTCCAGCCGTCCCCAAAGCAACTCCTGGGCTTAATATTCCAATCGACTTCTGGAGAGGGAAGAAAGGAGCAGATGTTTATTGCCTCTCAGATAATTTTCAAGCATACAAGTTTAAACAACGGAAGCATCCGGGGTCTCTTAAGTTTACTGTTGATTGACTGCGCTTCTCTTCGGTGAGTTTTTTGATGGCAAGATATAGGCAGTTTCTTTTTCCAAATTAATCCACCCACGCAACCTCACCAGGAAATCTGATTTCGCTGGGATCCTGCGTATGGGGCACGCCAGCGATTACAAACATGTCTCAATGCTGTTGAGTCAAAGCCCCGGTGCCAGACGCTGCCTCCTTCCTGCTTGCGCGTCCCGCACCCCCTCGCTCCCCTCTAGTTCGCGCTGCGTTCCGTCCCTCCTCGGGGATTCACTTGGGAACCCGCCGCCACCCTAGTTCCTCTCCCCGACCTGAGCGGAGCAACAAGTGGAGCCGGAATTAATTCCATGGGCGAGAGGATCGCTAAGGCGAGTGAAGCGCGCCGCCGGCGGCGGCGGAGGAGGCGGGGTGGCCCGCGCGGGGGTGGGGGTGGGGGCAGGGGCAGGACGCGGGAGGGAAGGGCAAGGGGTGGGGGGCGAGGCCCCCGGGAGCAGCGCGCGCGCCAGTGCCCGCTGCAGTGCCCAGTTGGGAAATGCAGCTTCGAGTTAACATCTTGTGCTTCACAATCAGTTTACGGGCCGCTTTGGAGAAGCCCCTGCTTGCGAGGGAAGGGCAGCCTGGTTTCCTTAGCATATTCTTTAGCCCCATTGGAATGGGACAGCGAGATAGGGGGGCACAGGGAATAACGGGGAGCGAGAGCTGCTCTTCCGGCCCAGGAAACCGGACAACTTTGCCCCCTCTCCTGACCGCGGCCTTCTCCAACCCAGTGTACCTCGGGGAAGGGCTGGCATCTTCAAGAAAGATAGGGGTCTGGGTCCCGCGGTCCCGGGGGAGGATCCCTTCCCTGTCCACCCCAGGAGGCTGCCTCAAAGTCTGGTTTTTTTCCTCTCCCTCGGGTCCCCTTTCGGCAGCTGCCGCGGAGAGAGGGGACGGGCAGCCAGGGGACTCCAGTTTCCTGCCGTACTAGTCTGGATCCGTCGGCCGCTTCGCCATCCCGGCATCTCGAGCTGGCCTCGGAACACCGCCAGTCCGGTCCGCAGCCCAATTCAGACTCAGATCGCTCCGTCCCGAGTGAGGGCGAGGCCAGCGGAGGTGCCAGTGCACCTCCCGCGGGGCCAAGATGCGCGGGCCCCCGCGCCTCCGTGGAGCGCCGGATCCCCGGGTTCACAGGGCCCCGGCGGCGACAGTTCGTGCGGTGAAGAATTTCGGGGGCAGGGACGGTCTTGGAAGCTTCCGCCGCCGTTCGTCCCCACTGGTGACTTCCCCACCTGTAGGCGGCAGCGGAGCGAGCGGCGGAGGGTTCGGGTGGGAGGAGCGGGTTTCCAAATGCTCTTACACATCTCTGATAAGTGGAACTCGGCCGTGCCGCGCCGGCCGCAGACCAGGAGGGAGTCCCTTCCTTGGGAAAGGAAAGGTGAGCTCCCACCCAACTCGGGAAAGGCTGGCGCCGTCAGAGGACTGGGGGCACCTAGGCTGCGGCGAGAACGCACAGGGGCTCGGGAGAGGGCCCGGGTTCTCCCCGCCGACGGGCCCGGACACCTGGGGCTTCTCGGAGAGGAAGTGCTTATGTGGTCCCTAGCGCCCGCTAGCCGGGCTCTGCGCGGTGGCCCTGTCGTCCCCCGAACGCTTCAAAGCTGGGGGGCGCCACCAGGAGAATGGAAACCTGGGGTTTCCCTGGCCTGGGAGAGAAGGCGCTCTCTCCCTCCCCACCCCCGCCCGAAGTGTCAAGTTTCCTCCAGAAGGAGGGGGGGGGGCTGTGAGGGCTGCCTTTTCCCTGGGCCCTGGCTGCTAAAACGACTCTTCCCAAGCGCGGTTAAGGCAGCGCGCACGCACAAACTCATACACACTCACGCGCATGTATATTCACACACTCACACTCGTGCACCGTACGCGCTCCGAAGTGCTTCGGGGAGGGCCGCCGAGATCGCCGCCGGCCGCGCGCAACTTTCCAAGCTTCCCGACGGGCGGGGCGCGCGGGGCGGGGCGCGGGCCCGGGAGAAATTGATAACAGATTTGGCGGATTACGGCGGATCTCTTTGTTAGAGGCGAAGCCACACAAACCGAACCTACTCTCCCGCGGACGACCCCAGGGAGAGCCCACCCTTTCCTAAAAGTAGGACCAACTAGGAATGGGGTCTCTGGGTCACCCGGGTGGCGGTAGGCCCGAGAGGTCCCAGAGGGGATTCGGGAGGAGAGGCCCGTCAGTGGCGCCTCCACTTAACCCTGCACGCTCGCCGGGAAACACCTTGGCCCTCTTCCTGCTCCAACCCTCGCGCAACCCAGAAAGGGCCCCACAAGTTTGAAAGACTGAAGGAACCTACAGGGAACTCACGAATAAACAGACTTGACTCTAGAGGGTACACACGCCTGCCTGTTTACTAGGAGATCTGGTTGAAAGGGGTGGTAGGAGAGGAAGAAATGCGATTTCTGAGACTGTCGCACCGGGGCTAAAACAAAAGTTCCGGGTAGAAGCCGAGTTTACCAAAGCCTGGGGTAAATGTTTTTGCAACGCTCCACGGCCCCGGGAAGCAACTTTGTAAGGAATCCTCGAATCTATTCGTAGTGTAGTATCCAGAACACTCGGGCATTTGAGAGGTTCTGGGGGGGTGTGGTGGGGATAGAGTGTTCGCGCGCCCTTGGTTCTAGTCCACAGCTGCTCAAAGTAGTGGCTGCTAATTCTGTTTCTCCTCCAAAACCTTCGCATTGATTAAAGATGTTCCTAACTTTTTTTTTTTTTTTAAATCAACTGGGATGCGAGAGGGGTGAACATCAATCTGTCAGAGAACTTCCTGGGGCTTCAGAAAGCGTTTTAATGTGAGCACACACGGGTACAGCCCGAAGTCTTTAGCCTGCAGCCCCTATGGAGAAGTTACACAAAGGCAGAGGGAAGATCCTTTGCCCCCTGTCACTGCTGCTATCTCAAGGGATCTGGGCTTGAGATAGCCCAGATCTCCCCCTCCCAAGTCGCTGGGAATAGAAACGGTGAAGAAGGTCCACTGGAAGGAAGAAATGAGTGTGGTCTGGGCTTATGGTGGTGACAAGAATAGGAAACTTCAAGAATCCCAGCTCTCCATGCGATCTAAATTTGTTTTCCTCACTCCGATCTTTCTCTAGAGCAAGAAGATGGAGAAATCTGTGGGGGCAAAAAAACCTCAGTCGCAGCCAAGCTACTCTGGGGACCACAGAGTAAAGTGGGAGACACTGAAGGATGAACTTGGCAGAGGCCCACTGGAGGTTCCTTTGGAGAAGTAGGCAAGGATTCAGTGACACCACTCCCCCCCCCCCATGCCTCTAGCCTGGGCCCAGAGAAACCAGGGTAGCCCCAAACTGCTGGGCTAGGGGAAGAGGATGAGGAGAACAGGAGGGGACAACTGGAGAAAGAGGTTGGGAGGAGTCCTGGAAGGCTTAAAAGTCCTAGAAGGAGCCTATGACTGCCCGGACTCAGAACAAACAGCTGGTCCAGGAGGCTCCTAGGGAAGAATGGCCTGCAGAGACTAGTCCTGTTCCTCTTCTCACCCATCCCGTAAGAAAGCACTCTAGACCTCAAGACAGCCCCCCTCCTTCCCCCAACTTTCCCCCTCCCCTTATATCACACCTTCTCACATAGGGTATCTAGCTCTGCACAGGCTCTCAGCTTTGTTCAGAGAAAGAGCAGTGTCCAAGAAAGGAGAAGTGAATTAAAGATCACTTCAATCCTCCCTTTTAAAAAGTGTTTTCAACTGCTTTTTAATAGACAAAGAAACTGCAACAGGTTAAGAGAAGGCGACAGTTTTCTTAACCGGAGTCCTAGTATCTGGAGCGATCCTAAAGTCACAGAGTCACAGCTGAGGCTTCCACGGGTTACAATCTAGTTGCTAGGACCTGCCTTGGAGAGGTACCAAAGCTAAATGCACTCCATTTGCTGGGTGGGATCCCAGACTCCTTCAGTACTGCGGTAGCCACACAAAACAGCTCATCGTCCGGGGACTTTTAGAGGGTCCCTATTCCAGAGAAGGACTTGGTGGCAGGAAGGGCAGAGCCTGTGGTAGGAGGGAAAGCTAGCCCGCCCGCCTCAAGGAAGAGACTCCAAGGCGTCCTACCTCAAGGCGGCCAACAGGGGGCAGCCGGCACCGCACGGTGGAGAAGAAAAGGCAGCGGGAAGAACTAAGCTCTGAGCGCTCGGCGCTAACCCCTTGTGCACCGAAGCGCTCTGGCGAGGGAAGGGGAGGGCCAGGGGCTCTCCGGCAGAGCGTCGGGGCGACGGTTCTCGTTTGTAAGGCCGGGCGGGGCGAAGGGCAGTATACCCAAGATCCGAAAACAACTTAACCTGCGCCCCCTAAGCCCCACGGACAAACGCGAGGGCATGGGCCACAATTCGGACACACACCGCTTCCACGGCCTCTCCATCGTTTGTGCGCTCTCAATGTCGCCTCCTCGGAACTCCCCTGGCAGAGGCTCTCCAAAAACTAAATCTGGGCATCTGGCTTATTGCAGCTGTGAATGTTGGCAAGGGGGTAGGGGCTGAGGAGGTGCGATCCCAATGCAGGCTCCAAGTGGCTTCCAAACAACGAGTTGTCCATTTAAAGAAAGTGAGCGAAGGGGCCCCGTGCCAGACTGGGACTGGGAAGTAAAACAAGGCCGCGGGATGCCCAGGTTTTGTTGTTGTTTAACTGGGGGGGGGGGGGGGGGGGG